>VWZO01015919.1:522458-593505 GCA_013396975.1 Bucco capensis | reverse complement strand
GGGTGCTCCTTGCGTCTGGTGATGCTGAGGGTGCTCCTTGCATCTGGTGATGCTGAGGGGTGCTCCTTGCGTCTGGTGATGCTGAGGGTGCTCCTTGCATCTGGTGATGCTGAGGGGTGCTCCTTGCGTCTGGCAGTGATGTTAGACCAGCTCAGGCTCTTGTAGTGTGGCCACACAGAACAAGGCTGATTCAGTCAGTTGAGATGAGCTGCAAGGAAGTGTGCAGGAGAACAAGCTAAACCATGAGGGTGGCAGTGCTTCTGAAAGCTCATTGAATGTTGAGGTGCTGCAAACATTGGAACTCAGACTCTAAAACTGGCAAGAAAAAGGTGGTGGAAGAAGTTGCTACTCATGTAGAGAAGGAGGAAATCTTTCCAGAACAGGCAGTTGGCTCTCAGTTAAGTTTTCATTATAGTGTTACTCCATCTCCTACTCCAATGTAGGCACCAAGTAAGACCACACTGACTCAATGGCATTTTACAAGCATTACACAAAAGACTTGGGGCAGTAGATAACTGTGTTCTAAGGTTGTATATAAAAGCACCTTTAGACTCTCTTACAAAATGAGATTCATTGATGGCTCATGTGAGGGATTTCAAATGAGCTAAGTGATCCATCAGAGAAAGGAGTAAATGGTTAATCAAGACACTTGATCTTAACCAGTGCAAAATTAATCTCTTCCACTGAGGTAAGAAATTTGTCTTGACAATACTTGTTCAGGTCGACAGGAGTGAGCAGTAGATAACTAGGTCTGCAGGTTACAGAGAAGTGTTTGAGTAGTCACAAGGGAAGAAAGATGCAGCAGTCTTTAATAAAAGGAGGCCAAAGCTACAGAATCACTTGGTAATGTGTAATTCTAATAAATCAACAGTATGCTGGGATTTTAAAAAAAAAAAAAGATTAGAATCTTAGATAATTAATATCAACACCTGTAGATATATTTGGATACCTTTCTATCTCATAACCCTCCCTATAACAGTATAAGCTTGCTATTTACCTCTTAATGTCTTTAGTGCAAATCCTAGTCATATCTGCACTAGAATCTGCACCTATCTCCCTGATGTCTGGGATATCTGGCTTTTAAGTTTGCTTTTGTCTCATGCCCTGGTTATTTTCACCATCATGTGTCTGTTCTTCCTAAGTTTTGTTATATTGTGCTAGTGTATCTCTGAAATGATGAGGCAAAGACTGTCCCTAGCCTGTACCTCATCTCCCCTCTGTCCTGGTATCCCCTTTCCTATTGCACCAACTGTAAACTGGTTTGATTTTTATAAAATAGCCTTTTTGGTCTATTCCCAGCAGAATCATTTCCTCTTGTGTCCATGCTTTCCTGTGTATCTCACATTGTGCAGGTTTTCATGTTGTTCATTCACATAATACTTTATGTACTCTTTCAAAAAGTACTGAGCCACTCCAGTTAGCTGCTGCTGGGATACTGGATTAGGTAAAGCAGTTGGTCTGATTCTACAACATCTCTAACTGCAGAAAGAAAGATTTGCTTTAGATAATGTCTCATAGATGTGTACCTAGGATAACAGATAAATCATTCTTGAACTCAGGTGACCGTGTCTGATCTACAAAGGCACTTGCTGGGACATACTGCTTTAGGTGCCCAAATGCAGGTTTGTGCTTACTGTGATTTTCAGCCATAAGTTTTCAGGTATCTGGTTTAAAAGATCCAGTTGTATAAGTATTTCATTTCAATGGGTCTTAGTCCTCCTCATGATCAGAAGATTCTGGCCAAATCCACACAATGCAAAGGAAAACAGAGATGTCCTAATTGGAGACTGTACAAGCTCCAGATCCAACATAGCTGCATCAGGATATTTTAGGTTGAACTAATTGCTGTGTTCATTTGGTACTCTGCTTCCCTAGCTGGGCTAGCTTCTGTATTGCTCCAGTATCACAGATGTTGATTGCAAATCTGCCTTCTGCCCTGAGTTCAGTGTAGATTAGTTTTCAGTTATTAGTTTAGATGCTTATAAGACCAAAAATCAAAATCCTAAAGTTTATGGAAGATTATCTTAAATGCTGTTTCTCAGATCTTGTTAATAAACCAGAAACTATTAACAGTTATTAAAAGGTGTAGCTAAAATGTAATATTGATTGAATCACTTATGCATGTGAGTATTCCTAATATAGAGTATCCCTGGTTTATTAATCTGAACCAAACTCTGCTGTTCTGAAAGAAGGAAGATGCCATTAAAGTGAAGTATATGTGTATAACTAGGCTATTGCCTTACAAACTGTGGTGATAAAGCTGAGGCTTAGGTACTCTTGAAAATATCCCCTATAGAGAAATGCATGCATTTGTTTATAATAAGTCAGAGACTTAGAACAGGATTTCTGCTGGCATTTGTAGCCTGTGCCCTGGCAGCAGTCAACAAACACTTGATTAGCATCTAAACCCAATGTTAGGGCCTCGAGGGTGACCTTCAGGAGAAGGGAGCAATCAGACACTTTTAATTTCCTAATTACTGAGTAGGGCTAATGGATGCATGGCAATATCAATTCCACACAAACTATTCTTGTTCCTCCTGGGTTCCTCAGAATCTGTTGTTTGTATTGATTGCATCTCTGCCCTGAGAAGTGTATAGGCAGTGGAGGGGGTGGGGAAAGCTATTTTGGCTTGAGATGCTGTGAGATCAACACTGTCACAGTATACATAGAGATTTAAATGGGATCTTCCAAAAAGAGGGCAAGACACTGTAGCTCTTCTCCCCTGAAATCATACTCACTAATAACTGTGTTCTGTTTTTAAGGACATACATGTGGAGCAGGGAATTCCCTCAGACTTGAGAGGTATAAATTGCTCCAGTCAATAGTACACATAGTACCATTAGTAATACTTGTTAAATACAAGTCTCTGAAGAGAAGTTAACATTTTTAGATGGGTGCTCTCTACATCAGTAGCTCAGCTACTAGTCTATACATGGAGGATGCTCATGTAGTATCCCTTATTCACTGAGGAGTGCTTACTAAACAGACAAAGCAACTTAGGTCTGGTGTGGAGCAAGTAGGTTCTGGGTTTCAGCCCTTGCAGGCAGGCAGCCAGTGCTATGAGTCAGTGACCTGGTGTTGGATTCAGAGGCCACACAACAAATTATTTCCTTCACAGCCCTGAGATGCTGGGTTCTGCTTTCCCCTCTGGCTCTTCTACACCTCTTGGTAATATAGTTCAAGCTTGTGTAGTGACCTACAGCTAAGTAATTACTGTGCATGAAAGTACTTAGATTTAATAGAGTCAAACACCAGTAAGTGTGCCATATAGTAATTAGACCACTTTAAACATTATCTATCAATTTGGTATGTGATGTCTTTAAATGTTTTTAACAAGTTTGCATTATGCTTGCTCTTTCCATGTCATCTGCTATCTTTATGCTTTCCTGTGTTCCTCCCCTTTACTTGTTCTTGATGGAAATGAAGTGTTTAAATCTGTTTAGTGCCCTTGATTACCTTTGGTACTGTTGCTGGTTTCTGTCTCTCTCTTTTTCCCACTTCCTCTTTTTTTAGAGTGGGGTTTTTAAGTTTTACTCTTTTTTAATATGATTTAACTGTATTCCTTCTCTACTAAATTTTCTTCTAAGCTGTTATTTTTCTGCCTCCCAAACTGTCTGCATTATGGCTGAACTATAATTGTTTTTCCAACCTGACATTGTTTACTTTAGAAATATGTTAGAGAAGGTACAGCTGACTGTTATGACTTGAAGTAGAATTGGATCTGTTCTGTTAACTCTTATTTAATGGAATGATTTTCCCCCCCTTCTTTTAAAAACAAAAACAACTGAAAAATAATCAATTGGAAATGCAGTTCAACAGATGAAAATAACAATTAATGTTGGCCTTCAGAGTGTAGCAGGGGGAGTCAGTGCTGGTATTCCCTCCAAAGCCCCAGTGCTATTTTTCTTCCTTTGCTAATACCAACAAAGTGGAAGCAGCTTGGGCAGATTTGTGTAGGGAGGTGTAAAAGTTGTGGGAGTGTTGAAATAGCAAAATAAATTTATCTTCATCCCACTACAGTGTGTCATTGCAGCTGTTTATTTCAGTAGTCATTCCACATAAAATACTGAAGCAGAGCCAGCTTCTCTGCTGCCTCAAACTGGCTGCAGTGTATGGGTATTTTGGTGTTTTCAGGTAATGAGCCAATAAGCAACATCAGGCCTGGATGCTTCCTGCACTGCTCTGTGTGCCCTGGGCTAGGTGCAGATCCTTCTTCTTCATCAATTGACAAAAAAACCACTTCCAGCAGCTGTGCTTGGAACAGCAGTAAACATAAAGCCCTTTAAGGAGGAGCCTGAGGTTGGAGGATGCTGTTGCCTCTCAGATTTGGAAATCAGCACCCTGTCATTCTTTTCCTGTGTCCCCATTCCTGAAGGGAGCAACAGGACAAATGCTGGAAAGGATTTCCCTGTTTCTCAGCTACCTTCTCTCTCTCCCTGGGAAAGTGCCATAGTGAGTCACTTCTTTTCAAAACAAGAGCTGACTCTTGGAGCGTTGCTGCTGCTATTGACTGTATGTGGAGTGAGCTCCAGCAGTACCCTGATGAGCCAGCATCCCCAATGAGCCAGCATCCTTTCCTTTGCAGGGCTGTGTATTTTGGCTCCAATATAAATTAAAGCCATTATCTCTTCCCCATGGCACCTCTGAGTTGTTGCATTGGAAAGTGACCTCACCATCTGCTCCCAACTTCTCATAGTGCCTAGACAGAGACAAAGTTTTAGCTGAGGTGTGGCTCTGGGTAGAAAGGGGAGAAGAGACTTTGGACAATTAAATACAGGTTCTTTTTGTATTTGTTAAAATATAGGAACTATAACATTTACTAGGAGAATAGCTGTGGCAAATGCGAATTCTTTATAAAGTTCAGTTGCCGCTAAATGAGATTCTGCTGCTCCTATACTTAGAAATGCTTAACATAAATTATGACCTAATTAACATTTGCATGGTAATCTAGACTTCCTACAGCTTATTCTGCTAATTAACACATGACAAATGATCAGGAATTAATATTTCATTGAAACATAACTTGTCCAAGAAAGCCCATTAATGTTGTAGAGAATATTTCATTCCCCTATAGTTTCATACCTGTTCTGCTACAGTTAAGACTATTAGATAATTCTTGTCTTTAAAATTATTTGTTATTAGAAAAATTACTATAGGTGTTTCAATTTTGCTCTCAGGTCTTCTTAAAAATAAGTAAATACATATACTGCCATGATCAACTGGGCTTATTAGGGTCTGGAGCAGTTTGGATTCTTCTGTAATGCCCCACTGGCTTTCAAACAGCTTGAAACAAGTGCAAAGCCCATGTGCTGTGTTCATCTGTTCTTGTTTATTTGTAATGTGATAGCACCAATGGGTAATGTCCATTGTGTGTAATGCAGCATTAGGAGCAGAGCTGCAGCTAAGCTCCAAGCAGGCCAGTATCAGCACAGAGCAGAGCACAGTGGCATACAGAGATACCAGCTTGCATCCTTAGCTGCTGCGTTCACTCTGCATTTCATGTGTTCCCCTTCTCATGCTGCAGAACATCCTTGTGCTTATTGCTGCTGCAGTGGGGTCAGAACTTCCCAACTCCTTCAGTGGGACTCAGCTCCTCATTTCTCAACTTCCCTGGGGACATGGGTCACTTCTTTGCTGGATGTGGAGGTCTGAGAACCCACTTAAAATGGTGCTCTTGAAAGGATAGCGAAGTGTGGCTAAACCAGGGAGCTTACTCTCAGAAAAATACACCCAGAGGAAAAGAGCCTGATGATTTCAGTAAATGTGTATAGGCTAAGGATAATTAACACCTGAATCATAATTAACTGCTAACTCCTATAACAAAGAAACCAAAGTTTGAAATCAAGTTTGTAATTTGGGTTACATGACCAATGCAGCAGAAAAATCCACTGAGCTAGTTCCTTTAGTTCAAAGTGATTAAGCACTGGCCATTCTTGTCATGGTTTGTTTTTAGCATTTCTATTTCTGCTTACCCAAAATTTCAATAAAGCTGTGTTTCCTTGGGCTGGAAACAATATTTGATTCCCCTTAAACCCCTCAAAATTAGAAATAATCAAATGAAAACTGTTGTTATTCTGCTTGTATTCCTATGTAAATAATAGCACTTAAAGCAATAGGTATCCTTTTGCAGGAATGTAGGTTTTGTCTTCATTGCTTGGTCACATCTCTACAGACAGCACTTGCTCTATTTCTTCTAGATAATAAATCATCATTTGTTCACAAAGCAATAAATCCTTAGTGATTAATCAGTCAAGATGCCTATTGGTTTCAGAAGGAATTTAAATTGCTTGCAAAACACAGGATCTTCTCTCCAAGGAAAGAGCAGAAACCATGCACATATTTGACTAACATTGGCTTTGTTTTAAAGTCAAATTAATTCGGTCTTGCCTAAAGCTGAGGAGAAACTTAATCATTCTTTATAAGTCTGTAAGAAATCCTGCTTGACATACACTATACACCAATGAGCTTCCAAAAAAGGAGGGGGGGAACAGCAAACAACGTTGTTGGGGGGACAAAGGCCTGGTCTTTCTCAAGCACCAGTTGAACTCTGACATTTTGTATTTGCTTTTGTACTTAGGTTGTGTGTGAGCTTTTCTTGGAAAGAGCTCAGAACTCAGTGTTGTTGCACATGGCTGCTTGGCATCAGCCTCAGACATAGCTACAATGCAGGAACTTATCTCTGAAAAATGTGCTTCATGGATGGTCAGACAGTTCTTCTCCGATCTATAAAGTCACTGTCTGTATTTTGAGTTTGATGGCTGTCATTTTATAGTTTAAATACTTATCTAATTATAAGTTACCCACAGTATTTTTAATTCAACTCAGAGCTGTAAAGATATTTGGGTCTATATGTTATCAGTTCTCAGGCTATAAATATCTGAACTGTTAGTTCAACATGCCCAAACTTCTTCAGATTAAGATTTTCTCAGAACTGTGATCATGAGGATCAAGGCTGTTCAGGCTGGGGAGTCTGTAATTTTCCCTATCAAATTAAAAACACAGTTTAAGGATATGGGAGTTTGAACAAAAGGGGAATAAGTGGGCTTGTACCTAAATGTACCTGAATGGTGGCATTACCTAGCATATCATCTTGACTATCAAATAATTACTGAAATGCTGAGAATCCTTGGGCAGTCATTCTTCTGTTACCTTCTTGGGAGAGGCTGTAGTGAGAACTGAGTGTAACCCATTGTGTAATTAACCATTACTGCTTTAATATTGTAATGATCTGAGCATTAGTAGAGTTGTATCTTTGAATTTCTTACACGGGTAACTGTTAGAGTTTCTTTTGCCCAGAGATGGGAGAGCAGATAGAAATTGGTAATATTGATCTGCCAACAGTGATGTATTCTACAACTGAGTCTGAAGCACATTATCCCTTTGAAGCTCTCTTGTTTAACTGCTTTTGCTTTGTTCTGGTTATTTCTTCTGTTCTGGCACTGATGCCTCCAATGCTAAGAGAGCTGAATGAAAAGCCCTTCAGAAATGCAGCAGTTCATGCCTGCTTACATTCTGTTCTACATTAGAGATACTCAAACACATTTGACCCTGAAAAAAGGCTTCCTTTAAGGCTTTGGATACACTGTGACATGCTATGTGTGGCCACATTATTGGAGGTGGCATCATGGCATTTGCACTCTACCATACAGCTAGAGGAGAAAAGTAATAACACACAATTTAATGTCAATCACTTCAACTGTGGGTGGCCTTTCAGTGCTCCCAAAACCCTGATGTGCATATATTCCCCCCTGACTTCATAGGAAACAGTAGAAAATTTCTAGTGTAAGACTTGTTTTTAATTCAAAATACAGTGCCATGTTGTGTGTTTTCTTCAGCTAATAAACTGACTCTAGAGAATCTTTGAGTCTACTCTAAAACTACAAATTCTCCGGGAGAATCCTGTTAAATTTCTGTTTTCTTGAAATCTTGAAGTCTTCTTGGCATCTTGAAATTGCAATAGTCTCCAAACTTTCATGATTTGCAGATTTAAATGATGTTTTAGTGTTTCCCAAGGAGTGGCACCTGAGGCAGGGTACAGCTGGGAAGGGCCATCCTTCTGAGCTCCAAGCTGCCCTGGATGCAGGGGCATCTCAATGCTGCTGATGTTCCAAGGACTCATAATATTCCTTGTTTGGATGTTACATTTTGGATAAATTTACCTTTATCCAGGCCTGTGTTAAGTCATGCAGTCGAAGCAATCTGATTCTTATCACAGTGTGACACTGAAAGCCAGTGGCTCACTTATGGTTTTCTTTGAATTCAAAAAGAAAACATCTTCAGTATCTTTGATCTGTAATAACAGGTCAAAAGTTTAAGATGCAGGAGACACTGCACATCACCCATGGATCTGGAGATGGCAGAAATGTCAGTCAGGCTCCTGGCTGTTTTGCAGTAAGAGCATTTTCATGTCTCCAGTGGTCCTACATCCTCCATATATAGAGCTCTCATGCTTGTATTCTTCAGCTTCTTTCCTTTGAATTTAGGAGGCTTGACTGTAACTTGCCCTACTGACTGAAATGAATCATGAATAATTAACTCCTGGCTTACATGGTTATTAGAATTAAACAGTCTCTGATCCATATAGGGTGCTGAGCCTTTTTTTATTCCAGAATTGGGGATCAAGAATATTGACACAATTTTGTTGCTTTTACATAAGACCAACAATCTCTTGTCTCTGCGTTCTGTTATATCCTTGCTTCATTAGATCTGCAGGTATAACCATAGCCTAGATTGCTTCAGAAAAGGCTTTGCTTCTTTCTAGTCATTTGAAGCAAAAAACTGTTGTGAGTAAACAGTGAGTCGTTAACAGAGTTCTCTAAGAAACATTGGGTAGTGCATTGAGGAAGGAACTGCTCTTCCAATTTGGCTGTCTAAATGCAATTAGATTCTGCTAGATTTGCCATAACACACTGCTAAATTGTCACTGTCATCTACTGAAAGAGACACCTCGAGTTATTGAGGGCACTGTTCATTTCCTCCTGGCAGATAAGGGATGTGTCCAGCTGTCAAGTGTCAGTCGTCATCAGGCAATGCTGCTGTGTGCCTGGACTCCAGAGCATGCTGTGCCATGCTCTTAGTGCTTGGAGGGCATTTTTACCTACTTTTCTGATTGAGTTTGCCAGTTTGGGGATGTTTGCATTTTCAGCTTCCCAAAGAATGACTTCAGGTTGTATTGGATGGGGGTAATTGCTGATGGAAAGAGCAGAATGAGAACAGCATGTAAAGTGGTAAACATTTGGTATGTCTTGGAGTCAGGACACAGCTCAGTTCCCTGGACGTGATGGAGGAACAAGCTGTGGATTTATTAGTTGGGGTCTGGCTGTATGAACTGGCAATTACAAGGTTGTTTTGTTTCCTCCACTCAAAACTCATGCTTTGTTCTGCATATCTCCATTTACACAGACCATCACAGTCACAGCAAAAGTTAAACTGAGAGAAAAAAAAGTCTCTTTTTTTGTTGAGTTGGCAGTGAATTCATCATGGGATAGGCTTTTGTTGCAGAGAACAGAAGCTCTACTACTTGCATTTGGTCTGTCTCTAGCATTGGACTCTCTAAGTCATTCTACCTTTTTGTTTCTTGTTTCCCTTTTGAAACAGGAAGGTCCCACCAGAGAGTGTTTTCAGCTTTAATTAGTTGGCATAATTTGAGATGCTGAAGAAACTCATGGCATTTCAGACACTGTTTTGGGCTACTGCCTCTCTTATTGATTGATGTTGCTTTTTCTTTACATATCACTTTAACCAAAGGAAAAGCATCCCTTTTTCAGTTTGATGTTAGACTGACTCTTCTGCCTTCTTCCACCCAAAGCATCTGGAGCTCATGGAAGCAGCTGCTCGTGTGCCAGGCCACTACCAAATGGAAGTGCCTGTGCACTGGTGCACACGTATATTTCTTTCTGGTGTGTTTAGCTATATCAAGGTCAGAAGGCAATATTTTAGCCACTGGAGCTGGTAATTATGTCTAGAGCTGAACTGTCAATCTGCTGTTTGGTTTGGACATGTGAAGCTCTCTGTCCATAGACCCAGGATAAGTGTAGGAGAGCCCTTCAGTTCCTAACGAAGGGATTAGTACTTCACAATGAGTCATCCAGTCTTATAATCAAAATGTTTATAGCCTCTGTGTCTCAGCAAGGCCATCTGTAGTGCCCCAAACACAAATTCCATCACACAGATTGTTGCAGAGCAGCCATGTGTATTAACTCTATTTATCAGATAATTAATTTTGGTAGGAGAGAGAAGGGATGACCATAATTTACAATGCAATTCAGGGCCACGTGGAAAAAGGAACAATGCTGTAGAGTTGTGGGCTGCAAAGAGGAATTTTAAGTGCTCTCTTAGTCTCTCAGTGAATATAAAAAAGTGCATTAGGTAACCTTCTAACCAGAAGGTTATCCTTATAGTAATAGGAGAGTCTGGTTCAGATCCTGCTTCTGTCAGGACAGGACTGATTTCTTCTTCTAAATGTCTCTTTGGTAAGGGATGAGGTTGGTGTGCTTTGGGTGGGGATTTTGTGACTGGGATTTTTTTGCCATTTTAGTATATAATAAATCTCAAGAGGTGATTTAATTGGCTCTCTGGCAGAGTTATATTTTAGTATTTTTAAACAATATGCTAATAGGCCAGCAAAACATTTTGAAACTTATTTTAAGCCACAAACTCTGATTAGACTAGGAGATGTGGAATTAATTTTTCCCAGACAGGATCTGAACCCTCTAAATGTATAATCAGCCCCACAGCTATTTTCTGGATGCATTTCATTGCCAAATGCCCTACTAGGGTCTGCTAAATGACTTTGCCTCTGGTTCCCTGCTCCTTGCCAGGAGAGAAGGAGCAGACATCACCTGTATCTTTGGAGCATATGGAGTGCTTCTGCCTTCCACCCCTTAGCTTCAGTGTGGATATGAGGCACATGGGCAGGAAGAACATTTGTCCTGACTCTTCCTTTATTCCCTTAGTATTGTCAGACTTACTCTCATTTGACAAAATGGGTACAACATGCAAAGCTCCCTCTAATCTTTTCATCTTTGGAGTGGCTTCTGTTTATCAACAGCTCAATAATTATTGATATTATATTTCCTACCGAGCAAGTAACAGCTTTTAAAATTTATTCTCCCCCCTTGTGGTTTTTTCCTCCATTTTCTACAGTATCTAGCTAGAGGGGGAGAATCAAAATGAGCATTTAGTTCTATTTTCCAGCTCAGGATCCCTCTCATTCCTGCAAGCAAAGTGCAGGTCACACTGCAGGCACTAGATAAATGGCTCCTTTTACCTCATCACCAAGTGAAATGTTCTTGCTTACTTTTTTTTCTCTCTTTTGCTGCTACAACATGTTTGTTGTTGTTCCATTTGCAGCATTTGTAACGAGTTTCAGTCTGATGACCTCCTGTGATCCCCTGGGCAATGCCTGCAAGTGGTGCATTATTATAGCAGAAGAAGGAATGGGCAAAATTTCCTTTGCTGCTGCCTGACTCTTTTGACTACTGCCAGTACCTTTGGAATGTGCTGCTTTGTTAGCTTGCCTTTTATTCTACCTTGGGGAGCTATGTTTGGTTGCACTAACTGTTGTGAAGAGCTGAGAGGAGGAAAGGCTTACATTGGTCAGTGTTACAGCACTGAGAAGCTGTCTGTGCTTTGAGACACATCCTTGGAAGGAGCAGCCAGGTTGGATGCCCTGGGCTGGGAAGTGCTGTGGCTGAGGCTTGTGCAGTGTCCCAGCTCACTCTTGCCTCTTCCCCTCCTTGGGTGTTGTGTGCATGTCCACAGCCACTCTCTTCCAACAGGATATCAGGACTTGGGCTAGTTAAAATGTAGGATTGTCATGTTTGATTTGAAAGTGCTTGTGTTTTCCTGTTTGTTTGGGTTTTTTATATTCTATTTATTAATTTTGCAGGACTTCTATTTCACAAGCAAGTAGTGGTTCAATATTTCAGCTCATCTTTCATGTTGTATCTTCTTTCTTGTTGTTTTGAAAATCATTACTGCCTTGCATTGGTCAAGTTACAGTACCCTTGGTGTTGAGCAAAGTGTCTGAGATGCAATTTGTACAGAAATCATACGTTAGGATAAGTCAATATAAATTAGTGAGGGATGTTAAAAGCATGTTGGAAAATGTGAGAATAAGAAGGACCACGGAAATTGTAAAATATGTTACTTTTTTAATATTTCATTTAAACCTCCCTAAATTTCACTTTAAAAAAAAAATACCTAGTTGAAATACACTATATTCCATGAGATTTTTGTTGAAGTTTCTACTGAAGTTTGACAAAAAACAGCACTTGGATCCAAGACCCTACAAACAGAAAAGACCCTTCCTGAAACTCAGGTATTTTTACCAGAAACTCCAGAAGATTGATGCTAAACACACTTTTTATTCTTGCTAGCTTTCTCTATAAACCTTTATTGTGGGAGAACTATTCTTTCCTAAAGCCCTTTCATGATGATCTGCAGTCCAAGACACAATGAAGTCTTTATATACTAGAGAAGTGGGTAGTAGATGTCAACCTAAATAGATTGGATGAATTATTAATGTGCATACTTTTGAGATTGACAATAATCTGTTGAAGATGACAAGTCTATTTGGATAAGTAGTGTGCCTCCAGACACTGCACCAAGTGGAAGGTCTGGGCTGGTGCCCTTCAGTTGGAAGAGAAGATGATTGAGGAGGACATGGACAAGCCTTAACAAATCACTATGACAGAACAAACAGCCAGTGTGGAGTCCTTCAATACCAGAGCTATTGGCACCCAGTGAGTAGGAAACTGATTTTAAAAGGGCATTTGTCCACTTGAATGTCCCTAGTGCAGGGCTGTAGGCTCTGAGGGAGGATGAGGGGATGGGATGGCACAAAGTGGTGGAGGCTCCCACACTCCTCCAAACAGCACCTAATTGCTGCTCTGAGAGAGGGGTAATAGATCTTCCAAAAGTCCTCAGTCTTTCCTTATTTTCCTGCTTTTTCCCTACATTCTGGGAAGGAATTAGGGTGTATGAGTTTGAGCTGAGAAGGAGGGTAATTCAGCCTTCTGCTGCTTTCTCATGTCCTAGGAATTGTAATGACAACATGGAGGAAAAACTAATCCTGTCCCAGCTTGCCAACTCTTCTTGTTTCCTCCCTTACTAACAATCACACAGACTCAACTCTGGTCATCACCAGAAAGCCAGATTGTTACTTCTGAAGAACTGAATACAATTTCAATGATATGGATAAATACTTTTGAAATTACTTTGTATGTGTTTAGCTTGTTTCCAGAGCCCCTTAATCTCAGATTATCCAATCTAAATGATTAATCTTCTGTTTAGCTTTCTGTCCCTTTCAGCATCACTTCTGCAAGCTTTCTGCAAGGTATGCAGCTTTTGAGGGTGTAATACTATCATGGCAAATGCATGCAGAATGTATTAAACCTATTTACTAACATTTGTTTTGTATCCAAGCCAATCATTTCAACTCAATGTATATTGATCTTTTCAGCCTTTCCCATTAGGACCTTAATTTTGTCCTTTGGAGCTGTAAGAATGACCAAAGTAATGCTATTAGGTTGCACTTTGGAATGCTGATGGTGACAGTGGCAGCTTTTAGTTTAGATCCCCAGGAATTTTCAAGTCTATGATAGATATTCCCATATTATTTTCAAGTCTCAGGTCAATTAAAAAAAACCAACAAACAAACTCCAAAAAGTCTATCACCCCCAAAATGAGAAGAAGGTACAATGGAGCCACGTTGGTAGAAGAGAAAATTATGCTTCCTTTTAGAGCTGCTTATTTTAAATGACATGGAAATAACAGCTTTATGCTCCAATCAGAAGCATAGAGGTTAAAAGAATGAGAAGGCTCTCCTTAAGAAGATATCCCCTAAATCCTAAGGCTGCACTTTATCTCAGAGGTGGGATTCTCCAATGTTTGCACATGTTTGTAGCTTTAAAAGAACCCCACAATATATTTGTATTGTGCCTTGTCAATGACTGTTAGATACCTGTTGTGGTACAAGTTCTGAATCAGAATTACACAAAGTCTGAAGAACAAGGTGCAAAAGGAACTCCCCAAAACAACCCCATTTTGTTCAGAAGAGTTGATCCTTTGGTTTGAGGCTGAAGGAAATTCCAAATCCTGTCCATTTCCAGAGGCATTTAGTGTTTGCCTGGGTTTGCTGTATCAGGAGAGAGAAAGAAGTGCTTGGCAATGTGTTTTGTGAGAGCAGTAAAACACATCTTGGCTGGTGTATTATATATTCTTAGATCTACTCCACAGGGAAGAGCAGGTCAAAAGGACCATCCTGATGGCTTTTAGCTGAGTCCCTCACAATGTGGTTATCAGTTGACTTGGGAAGAACCACACTCTGCAAGATGCAAGGTATTTTATTTTGTGAAGGAATATTGGTATCATTTTTTCAGCTGAAAATGCTGAGCATCTCCCACGTTATGTTCAGTGCTTTACAGGACTGGCCCTAAAGGTGATAGAAATATATTAGGTTTAATTTTACAGGTGAAGACCCATAGAGAAGGGCTGAAAATCATGACACCAAGATGCTAATCTCAGCCCTACAGCAACTGCTGAACTTCTTGGTCTTCTGTGTGTACTGGAAACAGGGCCACAGCTACAGACATATATGTAGATACCTAAAGATGCAGAGAGATGCTACCAAAAATCTCCCTGGATGTATCTCCTTATTTGTAAATCTTTTACTATTGTGAGTGTGACCCTGGAGTTGTGGCTCTTCCCTAAGCCTTTCCAGGAACTGACTCAAATAGTCTGGTTTTGTGGTTGTGTTTTGAGTTAAATTTCCAAGTTATTTTTTCTCTTTGGAAGGTTTTGGACTTATTTCTTTTATTTTTAACACTGCACATTATTTCCTGCCAATCCTGAGGTGGTTCTTTTCCTTGGAGCCTTGTGAGATTGACAGGCTTGTTGTTGTTTGATAGATATGTACAACTGTCAGTGCCATTTGCTCACTGAGGGCTGAAGAGACCTATAGGAATGAGAAATGGTTAATAATATCAGCTTTTAATGTCTACTATCCGGAATTAAAAATCTCATGAAAGCTTTTACATGCTTTCAAATGGTGGTAGCTTAGTGCCTTTCTACTGTTATGTGCTAGAAATCTAGCAGCTCTCCCCTCTGTGCCTCTTGGATACAGAACTACTGCTGTCTGCCTTTGAAGTCATTAGAGTGAAAGCACAAAGATTGCTAAAGCTCTCCCAAGCATTTTCTTAAATGCTTTTCTTTCATTTGCTTATTGTCATTCACATTACTTGGTGATCCTAATCTTTGTTTCAATTAGAGTAACATGTAGATTCTATGATACCTGGGTATGGGTATAAGGCAGAATTTATGTATATGTAAATTTAATAGGTAGGTCTACCTCTTTATCTGATGCAGAAATATTTCTGAGGGTATTAATTATGTATGCAAAGTAATACTCCTGCATAATTTGCAAACCCAGTTAATGCATGGTATTACAATGCTCATCTTTGGTCATTTACTCAACACTCTGTTCACAGACTTGTCTGTTGTGGAGTAATGCTGGATAGTCTCAGCCTCTTTTTCCTGAGTTGCCATATTTACATCAAGCTACCCTGGACAAGCTCTCTGGTATCTGTCAGTATGGAACACTAGGTGGGATCAGTTGCTTCTGGATTCACTCTTGGATCCAACTGGAGAACTAAGGTGCTGCATCCACTAGCCCTGCTGGATTAGCAAATGGAAGCAGGCTCCCTCATTCCCAGAATGAGAAATCGTTCCATCAGGTCCCAAAAAACTCTATGTTGTACCCTAAAATAAACTACTGGTGAATGAGAAGTTTAGTGCAAATTCATTTTCTGACGCCTTTCAGATAGGTGTCAATGTACCCCTGGAACTAAATTAGACCTGATATTTAGCTGAAGCAAAAGAGAAAATTACTACAGTGAAGTTTAAACACTCTAAAAATTCTTTCAAGTTCAAGTATGTTGATTGTAGTAGTTTGGATTAAGGTACTCTTTCAAAGAGTACAGGCACTTCTTTAGGATGACCTTCATAAATTCCCTGGGAGTTTACTATCTGCAATGGAGACATCCCCAACAAATGCCAATTAAATATTCATGTCACAGCATAATTTTGCACAGAGACAGTGGTCACCATTAACATTTCAGAGTTTGTTTACAGATACTGAATTCTCACCACAGTTATTTGCTAATTCAGGCATGTGCACAAACAAATAGTAACTCAAATAACTCTAACTGTTGGAGGAAATAGTAAATTTATAACTGTAAGCACAGTTGTTTGGTCTTTTTAAGAGCTTGCTATCCGGGCTGTGTAATGTATTTCTACAAAGACAGTGGCTCAGTAGAAATCAGTGTTTATAAAGCCTTTGGCTACCCAGCAATCAGATTGGACTTAACCAGCATATCAGGAATTGGAAAATAAACTTAGTGGTTCATCTTGTTGGTTGTTGGTGGTTTTCTGTGGTGCAGTGATAACAAGCATGGAGGCTGCAGTGCCATGGGCACTGTGCTGATGTACAGTGATGTGCTGCATTGCAGTGGTTTTCTCTTTGGTGCTTGATATATCCCAAATCACTTCACAGATTATGCAATGGGAGTGTTGTGCAAAGGACTCTTTGGTTGAGACTGATTTTTCTGATCTTTTTAGTTGAAAATAAGCATAGTATCTGTGTCCTAGCTCCACTCCAGATAGAGAATGGTTGTAGAATTGACTCATGTCAATATTGCTGGCCTTTCACAAATGATGCTTGTGTTATCTTTTCACAAGCAAATTCCACTCTGCATGCTCACCTCTAGCTGTTTTGCTCTCCTTCACCCATGGTGTTGGTAGCCCTTAATGCCAGTCTTGATTCAGAGAGCAGTTGAGGGGCAGGTACCTTTGTGGAGGGCCTGGGATGAGGAGAAGATTCTTTCCAAGTTAAATATACTTTGTGCATGACAGGTGCAATTAAACTTCTTCTGAAAATAAAACCTTTCTGGTGGAACACTGGCCCAGGTTACCCAGGGAGGTGGTTGAGTTCCCATCCCTAGAAGCATTCCAGGTGAGGCTTGCCAGGGCTCTGGGCAAGCTGATCTAGTTGGGGATGTCCCTGCCCACTGCAGGGGGGTTGGGCTAGATGAGCTCCAGAGGTCCCTTTCAACCCAAATGATTCTATGATTCTATGATTCTATGATAAAGGGACTGCAGGCCAGCTTCTAGATCCCTTCTCAGCCTTGCCACTGCTTTGCTTCCCAAGCAAGGCCTGGTTTTGTTTTCACTTTTTCCTTCCTGACCTGCAGTACAAACAGAGCAGACACCAGCCACATGCACTCCCTTTCCCAGAAGTATCTCTCCCTGGGGACAGACAGAAATGTTTGTGTGAAGGGACACTACCCTCACTGCTGAAGATGTGTCACAGGCTCCAGGAAAGAAAGATGCAGTCCTGGTAGCTGTGCATTTGCTGGTTTTAATCTAGCTGATGTGGGGAAGGCAGAGCATAAATTTCGGTGCTGTCCCCTTTGCTCCTGGATGTGTGTTGTGCTTGCTGGCCTGAGTCACTGTGCTGCCAGGGTGAGAGACCCTCAGGAGAGCCATGCTAAAGCTGAATGAATTTCACTCCTGTGCAATTCATCACTCAGTTCTCTGAGAATTATACAAGTTGTGTGCACTTGCATTCAAAAATCCTCCTCCTGACAGTACTGTTTAGAAATATGTCAGCTTCTGAAGTCAGTGTTTGAAGTCTTTGGTTGGGAAACCTGCCTTTCCTGAGTTCTTTTCTTGCTGGAAGAAAGCTGGTATCTTAACCTCCTACTGAAGCTGGCTGGCATCTTAACCTCCTACTAATTTTTTTCCAGTCACTCAAATGATGACTTCAGCTAAATTCCTTTCCCTCCTAACTGGCAGCATAGTTAATATCTGCTTTTTCTCCTACACAAAGCTAACACCATGCAAATGCCTTCTGAGTGTATGTACATTAGCTATACTGCATATGAATCTGTTATCAAAAAAGCAGTAAAATCTGTTGCTTGTAGAGTTTCGGAATATTTAGTTTAAAAAAAACTTGAGCAGTGAGCATTTGGGGTTACAAATTTCTGGAAGTTTTGTTTCAATAAAAGGAGTAGGGTTTGGAAAAATTGAAATGGAAAAGTGATGCATTCTTCAGCAGTTCTGGACTGCTTCTGCTGCATATAGTCACAAAAGAAGTTTATGCAACGTAGAGCCAGACATGACCTTTTCTGTACATCCAGAATGGGGCAGAAATGCTTCTCACAGTCTAATCACTCCAAAGAAGCATGCCTGGAGCAGACAGGATTATAGGGGTATTAGGAAGGGCAATCAATTTAATACTGGTGCTCTAAGAGAAGCCAAGCACTTGGGATGCCTTTCAGGTCAGAAGCTGTGTTTCTGGGGGTTGAATTTGGGAGGTTTCTCAGTCTGAGAAACTCCTGCCTGGAAATTACTGACTGATGATGTGGAAGCCAAACACAAGAGTAACTTTGAGTTGTCAGAGCTTTGAAATTTTGTTTTTCCTCTCTTTGGATTTCTGGGTGGCTTAGAGAGCTAAGGAGAGGCAGGTACAAAACAGCATAATTCATTTGTGGTGCATAAAGCATTCCACATGGTAAAAGGAGGCAAATGAGTGCCTCAGGGAGTATGTGGGATGTACCTGTATTAGCCTGGATGCCTAACATGAGTGATAAAGCTAACCCTGTCCTGGCATAGGGGTATTAAACACTTGTCATCAGAGAGATCAGATAGTCATACTGCAATTTGCTACAGTAAATCAGGCAGTAAATGAGAAGCAAGCAGGTGAGCAGGATTTACACGGCACTGCTATGTCATCCTTGTACACGAATAGGCACTGAAGACATTTGGTGTGGTTATGTCTTGTTCCCCTGGGAGGCTGGAGTCATTTTTTGTGGGGGTAGTTTAGTTCAGCTCTGAGGAGGTTTTGTCTGTGCTCTTTATTTTATGGCACATTGGAAGCTGCTGATCTATGTTAGCTTGTCTTTGCTTGCAGGTACTTGCTGTCGAGTTGCATGATACCTCTGTTTCCCCAGCAACTCTGCTAATTCATTTAAATCTCTCTTAAAAAGTAACTTCTGCTGTGCACTTCAGGATAGGGAATTGAAGGAGAATTAAATTACAAAATCAATACACAAAACAAACCCAAAGTAAATTTAGAGACACCTCTGCCAAAACAATATGTGTTTGTGTTCTTTATCTAAGAAAGATACACTTTTTGCATTGTTCACTTTGTTCTCCAACATCTATTTCTTTAATCCATCCTATCAAACATAGCCACAAATGCCAAAGCTCCTGAGGGATGATTTTATCCATATAATTTGGTGTGTGTTCCTCTAGCTATTTCTTAAGTGTAAATCCCTGTTTGTGTAATATGTAAACTGTACAGGACATTTATATGGATGTTGAGGAAGTAGAGAGAATACTTTGAAGAAATGAATTCTGCATGGCTGGACAGAGTGCTGGATGGAGATATAATCCCAAAGTCTAACCAGGATGACTTACCTAGTTATAGTCATTGCATCAGGAATTGGGATGTCTGAATCTCTAGTTAATCACTAACAAAATAGGATCAAAAATAAAATTCAGGGAAACTGTGCTATTTGGTAAATACCCAGCTTAGTGCTCTGCCTTTGGCTCTGGTTTAGAAAACATTGGCATTGAGATGAGAGTTTTCCCCATAGTGCTGAACTCCCACTGTCTGCCCAGTTTGATTCCTTAGCACTCTAAATAAAACCCCCAGGACTCTGGCAGAGTCTGGAAATTTCTTTGGAACTCAGAAAAATATAAAAAATATTGGGAACTAATGGGCATTAGCCTTTAATCAATTGGCATAAATCCTTACAAATGAAATCCTTTCCCTTTCCAGACCATGTGACAAAGCCTCTTCTGGGTTACAAGAGCTCTTCCAGCCCAGACCTTCCTGGTGGCTCAACTAGAAGCAGGCTTTGAAAATGTGCATGATGCCTTGTGATGCTGAGCAGATCCTAGGCCTTGTGTTGTCCTCTGCCTCACACCCTGCACCAGAGCAAGTGGCATCTGCACACTTTTTTATAAGGTCACCACAGCTCTGTGTTTTCCAGGCACTTCCATGGAAAGCAATGCAGGATAGGCTGACTGTTCTCCCTGACAAGGAAAGCTGAGCTGTGTTCTCTCCCCTGTCTGCTTCTGAAAGATGAAAATTAAATTTGCAGGAGTGTATCAATCCTGAGCAAGTTGTGCACAAGCCTATTGCCTTTGGTCTGCATGTGGGCCAACTTCACCCTGCCTTTCTTCATAGCCCAAGGCTGTCAACTCCTGCTTTCCCTGAGCCATGAGGATTCAAAGGAAAACTAAGATAAAGAAAACAGCTTTGATTTTTTTTTTTCATATTTTTGCTACCACCACTAAACAGCATATAATTAGCCTTTCTTTTACATATTAAAGCTGGTCTGATGATGCAATATCCATTATAACTCTAAAAGCTTAATCTTAAACAGAGAAAAAAAAAAAAACAACAGAGGAGAATCATATGCCTGGAAATTAGCATAGGGCTTTTTCCTCTTTAGAGGAATGCCTGAGCACATGGATGCTGAGAGGCTGTGACTCATGCAGAATGAGAATGAGTTGTGCTTCAGCCCCTTGATATAGTGCCTGGGATATCAAATCAAGTCCAAGGCCTGATGTGAAACTCCCTTGGAGGACCGATATTTAATTGGATGCGAACAACTTTTAATGATGGAAGGATACCTCTTTTGGTGTTATATTTATGGGAAAAAATGAAAAAGCAATTTTATCCAAGCAGTTACGTACTCCAGGGCATGCAGTTGTAATCAAGTATTTTCTGACTGCTGGATTCAGAGCCCAAGCATAATGTATATAGAATATAGACTACTTGTCGAGACTCACACAGGGCTCAGTCCTCTTTATGCTGCTATTGGTATTTCATGCAAACAGCTTCAATCTCAGGGCCAGGAGCATTTTGTCATGTTTATCCTAAGGAAAGATTAGATGTCCTTTGAATTTCCTCTACTCAGTGCATGTGAAGAATGGATAACTGACTGACCCTCAGTTCTTTTCCCCTTGCATGTTTAACCTCTATGCTGTGAAGCACATTTCACCTCTGCATACACTCATTGCCTCTCTCTTTAGTACAGCATGGAGGTCCTGGCACCATCCCACTGGGGAATGGGGGCATGTGTTTGTGACTTATTCCTGTGCTTCTCCTTTACTTAGTGGTTTTAACTGTATAATGGTTTGGCTTAGCTTTGCTTCAGTGCCGAGGTGCAAGCTTTTGGGAGATGCCAGCTTCCATCCTGTACTGCTTTAGAGTGCAGGCAAAGCAATCTTTCCACCCAATCTTTTCACCCACCAGTTGTAATCAACATAGAAAGTTTGTCAAGTAACTCATGGGTAACTATTACTCTTTCTTAGAAACTAGATTATGCTTTTGGGTTTTTTTATCTCTTATTAAGTAGCTGAATAATATATTTCATAAACCAAGCATTTAGAACTCTCCCTTTTTCATTGGTCATGACAAGCATCAATTTGAATTGCAGAGCACTGCTTTTGAAATGAAAAAAAAACAAACCAAAAACCACTTGGCCTTTTCCTTGTACTTCTTCCTTTATTCAGAAATCATCAACAAACAACTACCTGACTATTTAAATAACCTTTCATTCTAATAACTTAGCTATTTATCAAGCACAACCTCATTACTTAACATTAACCGAAGCATTTTGCTTTGCAAATCTCAGTGTTTTTCCTACCCATTACTGCTGTTCTATCTGGGAACTCTCATACTTGAATTTCTGTCTTTGTTTTTACAGTATAAGTGAGTTTAATATTCTGCCCTATGCTTTCTGTGCCCTGGATGTCCTCACAGAGTTGTTATAGAGTAGCTAGGGCAGGCTACATTGATAATTTGCTTCTGAGTAATTTTCCTGTGAGGGCAAATCCTAACCCAATTATTTTTGAGCTAAAGGTCTTGGAAACTTCATTTGACTATCCAGCAAGCAAAGACCTGATCTCAGGGTTGACTGCATCCACATCATTCTTCCTATCCTCTGCAGGTTTTTGTAGCCACGCATCCACAACTGCACCTGCACACCTTTCAGTGTGTGTTATGCAGCATAGTTAATATCTGCAATGCTGTGTATGGAAGTGCCTAGTAGGTGGGCTCTCCAGCGCATCACAGGCATGCCAGAGAAGCACTCTGTTTTATTCTGATTATTTAGAGAAACTAGTTCTAGTACCATGCTGATACATGTATTTCTCTATTAGTTTGGTGGGCACTGGGTGCTATGCCTTGACTCCTTAATGTAGGTAGTTGATTATGGGAGCAAGTTGGACCACAGGAGGTTTAGTATTAACACGAGGAGGAACTTCTTTCCAGTGCAGGTGCCAGAGCACTGGCCCAGGCTGCCCAGGAGGCTGTGGAGTCTCCTTGTCTGGAGCCATTGCAGAGCTGCCTGGACACATTGCTGTGTGAGCTGGTCTAGGTGATCCTGCTCTGGCAGGGGGGTTGCACTAGATGATCTTTCTAGGTCCCTTCCAACCCCTGACATACTGGGATCCTGTGATACTGTGGTTGGGATTTAAGCTATCCAAGAAGGTCTTTGAACCTTTCAGGGGATATTGCTCTAGAAAACAGAAGACCAACCTGCTTTACTTACAATGGAAGCTGAAGGAATTGTTGCAACATTCTGTCCTGGACAGGGTTTCTCTGATCAAATTTTTCTGTCCATGCCCCTTGCACTGTTGGTGGTGGGGCCTTTTCACAGTGGGAGAAAGAACAACGATCAATATGATTGCTCATTCAAGCTCAACTTTATTACTGAAACTGTTGCTATATATACTATGTGCAGTAATTATGCCTTCATGTCGTGTATTGATTGGTTAATATATATAAGTTGCAGCAGGTTACATTGTCATTTCCCAGCCCCCTTGTTGTTCCAGTCCAGATGTTGTTCCACTCTTCTTCCCAGGCAATTTTCTCTTCTCAGGCTCCCTTATCTTGTCAAGGTCCCTTGCCATGTTTTCCTCAAAGCTGTTTACAGCTCACTCAGCTCCGAATACATGGCATGTCCTTGGTCCTTCAACCATCCCCCCACATTGCACCACATGCAGATCTGACTAGATAGGACCAAACCTGGACTGGAGTCCTCCTCTGAACCATTGAGAGGGACAGGGAGCAACCTTTGTGCATGCAGACGCTTGCAGCCTTGGGTTTCTTCAATCTTGTAACCACTGTGAAACTCTTCTCTAGACAGTAGGACCCTTGAATCCTATTTCATCTTGGCCACAAAGGAAATCTTCTAACAGATTTCATTATTTTCTCACTGAGAGCTGAATAGACCTCATGTTAATTGCAACAGTGCTTCAAATTTTCCATTAGTATGTGCTGTATCATTCTTTCATGTCAGTAATTCTTTGTGCAGTCTGCCTCACTGCAGGAATATATTAAGGATCCTTATAGCCCAGATTTAGACATGCTTAGGCGTGATGATTTTTCATTTTTTGTTGTAGAATGAACATTGCAGAGTAAGCAGGAGGCTATCCATTTAACACCAAGTGTCTTATTAATCAGCTTTTGTTTATTTAATTTAATTTAATAAGCAGCTTTTGATAGCTGTGAGAGTCTGGTCTTATATTTAATTTAAGCAGCACTCATTGCTTGTGGAACACACAACTTCAGCCTTCCTGATACTTCACTGCTCTAATGTGGCCTCTGGATCTCAGAAGGTTTGTTTCGTCTCTTTTTTTATATTTTGAAAATGCAGTGTTTTCTCATTGAGATGCCAGGGAGTCCTCTTTCTTGGGCTGAAAGTTCTACACTGCTTTCCCCTTAATTTGGGGAGGTGAATGGAGGCACACAAGCCAGGCAAATGCTTACCTTTTAGCAACAAAACTCTGAAGCAAGTGCTAGAAACTCTTGTCTTTGAATCCTGTCTGGTCCTTTGGGAAGTTATGGAACCTTCTTCCTCTCCTTCCTAGCAAAAATGAGCATTATCACATCTCTGCCTTGAATAAGTCCCAAACTATTTCCAAAATACCACTAAATGAGGTGAGGACTGGAATCCACTTGTGAGACCACTCTCTTACAGTCCTCTAATTGCATCAGTCCATGGGTTTTCTCATCTACTTGTTCTCATAGCCATTTCAAATGCTTCCCAACTTGCAGCATGCTGCATTCCTGGGCCTGGCACTGCAAACCTTGTCTCCTTAGGAATTTGGGGTCCAAGAAATGATTGTCATTCTAGTCCCACTCCTCAAAATTCCCCAGGACAGAAATCAAAGAGCTGCAGGGTAGCAAGGACTCTGGGAAGTCTTTCTTTAGTTTCATTTGCATTTCATGTAATCATTACTTATTTATTAAGTAATTAATCTGGGTTTATTTTCCTGAACTAGAAGGATGCCATGTGGTTTTGTATCTTCCATTAGTTCAATCATGTCACATTAACAGGATGTGTTTGCATGAACTGCCCGTACTTCCAAGTGGCCTTGGGCATTTTTTGTCTCATGGATCCAGAAGCTGAAGCTGGATCTTGCTGTAGCTAGTGAAAATTCAAGAATTCTCCTTAATATCTGAAGTAACAGGATTCAATAAATCTTAATAAATTGAGGACACGCTAACAGTGAAATAAATTCACAGATATGTGAGTTCCATTATCTTATTTTTCAAGCAAAAAAAAGGCCAATCAACTGCTACACATGGTAGTCAAATTTGTGCATTTTCACATCACTAAACTGACATAAAGACCATGTCCTAAATTGACTAAATTGACTATATATATATTTACATGCCTAATTCTATTCACAGTGTTGTGGTCTACAATACTGTGTTTTGAAAGACTATTCAGGATTTACTATTTAACTTCACAACTCCTTGCATAAATTATCTAAATAGTGGGGGAGGGAGTTTGGGAAAAAGATTCTTGTAATTGTCTTAGTGAAATATATATTGAGAATACTAATGTTGAACTATTTGATAAACCCTTTGGAAAAAAGGTACTGTCTTCTGCAGTTGGCAGATGTTAATACAAGCTGAGAAATAGAGAAATTGATACATGACTGCAGAGTGACATGTGGTTGGACTTGGTTATCTTAGAGATCTTTTCCAACCTTAAAGATTCCATGTCCTTGGTTATACTCATTACTGCAGCCCCTGCAAGGAGCTCCCATCACACCATTCTGATACCTGAACTAGAAAATAAGTGAGAAACAGTTACTCAGTGCTGGAAAGTTAAACACCCCCAACCACCCCAAAATCTTTTACACAATTTGTTATATTGGCTATTTAAAAATCCCTGACACCCAAAATTCTATGCCTGGCAGAAAGCCAAGGGCATGGTCCAATCTGATTTTCCAAATCATGAATATACAAGTAATTAACAAAGCAAGCTTTTAAAACCCAGTGTAAAAGGAAGGAAGGGAAAAGAGTTTTGAAGGACATAATTCAGTTTCTCTTTCAACTTGTTCTCATGCTTTCATTGATTTTTGGGTCTGTTCAGTAGTGCACTTGTAGTCATTAGAATCCTAATTCTCTTAGATACTTATCAAGCACTAAATTTCTTTCTTGTGCCATTTCTTAGTAATTCACTGTCCTGAAATAAAGAGAGAAAGAGCAATGATTGACAACTGAGTTGATATTTTTCCTATTGTGTTGTCTGGAAGAACAGTAAAATCAGTATTTTATAGCCTTTTCCTTTCTCTGCCCATCTCTAGTAACAATAGAAAAGTCTCATCCACATGGAAATATTTAACCATCTGTCCCTGATTTATCCTCCCAGTCACAGGCATTCCTATAGGGTTCTTGATACCCAGCTCCCTCCATTCAGATTTCCAAAGAACAAGACCACTGTGCTTAGAAGCAATAGAATGTTCTTTTTTCCAGTAACAGTGGGACTTGGACATGTTTCCCAATAGGATCTGAAACAAAGATCTTAAATGCTAATGTGGAGACTCAGGTCTCAGTGTAAGTGAAAAGGGCTGTTAGGTGGAAGCAGTCATGGAGAGTTCTTTTCATATGCCCACCAGCTACAAGAATGGGCTATCTCTTGCCTATTATGCTTGTAAGGCCTATGTGGACATCTAAACCATATTTCTGCTGCCAATAATGTCAAAAGGTCCATAGGTTAATTATCTCTGAGCCTTACAGTTCCTTGGGGAGCCATAAGCACAAAACTAAATGCTGCTGTGTGCCTTGGACACAGCAAGTCCAGCAGTAATGTTTTTGGCACAGATAATGCAGAATAGAGAAGCTAGCCCACTGCCAAGCCTTAGGTACCTTGGCTCTCCCAAAAAACAAGTGGCCATCTGCAAATTAACCTCAGATGGCTCTGCAGTCTAATGGAATAGCTGATATGCAGGAGCATCAAGTGCTCTTTGACAGAAGGAGTCCTTGAAACGAGATGTCAAAATTAGCCCCTGGGGAGGAGGGGAGAAATCAAAAGCTCAAACTGGAGGAGAAGTCAGCTTTGTACAGCAAAAGGTGACAGCAAGCTCTCTGCATGGGATAATGGGCAAGAACTGATCTTGAAAGGAACTAAGGCCCATTATCCTTTAGTGACCTGAAGTGATGTTGGCATGAGGGAGCTATTAAAGGGCAGAGGAAGGATACTCCTTTTAAGTGAGAAATGAGTCATTTGAGGAATTAGTTGCCTTTTTTCTTTTTTCTTTTTTTTTTATTTAATTGTGTTTCTTTCTGCCTCTATTAGCTAGATTTCAGCTCTGAGAAATGTGCTATTTGGGCTTCTGGGAATTCATCAGCAGTTTTTCAAGTTTGTTTGCCTGTCAGTTTTATAGACTTGTCAGCAGAAAATCATCAGAGAATGCAAATCAGGAAATCTTTAATTGTATGTAACTTACCAGTTTGTTTCCATGTGTACTGCTCAATAATCTTATTTCTACAGCACTAAAAGCATGTATGCTTTTTATTGTCATTGTGTTTATTCATTGAAAAGCTATGTTATAAATAGAAGAGTGTTATCCTAAATGCCATCTTGCTACAATTGTAATATCATGTCTTTGGCACTCTTGGTTATGCCAGGAAGAGTATTTACTACTGCTAGTTCCAAACAATAAGTTGTAGGCTGCTGCTCCCTGCCTGTTCCTTGCATTGGGCTTCTTTAGCCCAGATCTATATGGAAGTCCTGTGAGAGTTTTACCTGTCCTCTGCACCTTTTGAGCCCATCCCTGGCACTGCTCAACACCTGCTCTGCAAAACTGCCTTCTCTCCTCTGCTGATACCTCCAAAGTCACCTCCAGTAGGACACCAAATGCTGCTCCAGGCTCAGTCCTTCCCTCTTTGCTCTTCTCATCCATCCTTTGCATCTTTTATTTCTTTTTTTTTTTTTTCTCTTCTTCTTCTAGACAACTTGCTGCTGTTTCTTTCCCTTGTTCTCATCCCTTACTGTCATCTTAAAGGCAAATTCATGTTTCACCTACTCTGGTTCTCCCTTTCCCTGATGGTTGCTCTCCCAGTGATAATCCTCCTCCTTCCCTCACCCTCCTCCTCAGCTCCTTTTTCCTGACACTCTGGTTTCTTTCCAGGGCAATGCTTGTCAAACAGTTTTACACTGCTTTACCCAAAGTAGACAAAATGAATATGCAGCTATTTTTGTTCATAGCAGCTTATTGCAGTTTACATCAGCCTTCCCTCTTACACTGCACCATGGTGGAAGCAGCACATAAAAAACCTTTTTTTAATTGCTGAAGAAACCACCCAAGGTGTTTTGCTGGCTGATCCCTGGTGGATCTTGGGTAACCAGTTGACACCATCTGGACCTTCCCCTTTTTAGTGGACAGGATTTGTAAATATGCTGATGGGTTTTCTGGTTTGTTTCCTCGGGATCTCCTCCTTTTAGGAACAGCATGGATTTGGCAGAGCAGCTGCCTCATGGATGTTAACCAAGTCACCCTTCTCAGCAGCTCTCCTGACCCATCTTTTCCAGCTCAATCAGTGTGCTTGAGCTACGATGGCTTCCTTGCTGTCTGTGCAAACATTACAGCATTTTATAAAAATGAGAGTGAATAATGCTGTTAGTTCCTTCTCACTGTGGTTTGATTTCCTTTAAGTGTAGCTCATTAAAAGTGTAGTTCATTTTTTTATCTCTTCTTATCTCTTAGTTTTCAGCTTAGATACTATCCTGCTGCTGATTTTCTTTAACCTCAATGGCTCACTGCAGCTCTAATAGCATCTTACTGAGCTTCTGAGTACTGCTGAGGGCTCATTTGTGACAGCAGCCAGGCCTTTAACACTCTGTGATCATATATATCAGTTTGATTTACCTGATTTTTATTGCTGTCAATAGAATGCAATGTGCAATGTCTTCATTTGTAAGGATAAAAGTACACATTGGTACCCCCAGCCTCAACTTTGCCTTGTCTGGCTCAAGGCAGCAATGGCTATTTCTCACATCACTCAGTTTGGTGTGGAGGACAACTCTGTTGTCTTGTCTCTAATTCTGGTTGCAATGAGAATATAGAAAACACCCATAGGACATTTGCTCTTCTGCAGAGGGATGGATTACTTCCAGCCAGCTGTCCACTTGTTGAGTCCAATGAATGGGCTTGATGCCTCCTTCAGCATTAAGTATTTACTGCTTCACTAAGCTGGTCTACTAATTTAACTGCACTGAGGGTTTTAAAATAACTATCACTGCCTTCAGCTTAATTAATTAAGTTTTCTAATTGTGCTCTCCCTTTGCTGCTCTACAAGGTAATAACTGGTGCTTCAGTTGGGGTAATTCAAGGAAAAAAAATCATCTTGTTCATATTACTGAGTTGTGAGGTTGGTTTGTTTAAGGTTTCCCTCAGTATATAATACTTATAACATTAAATTGCTTAAAATTGTGGGTAAGCCTCTGCCATATCCCAGCCCAAACCTTTCTGTGATTCTGTCATCTACATCACAGGAAAGATTCTGAGTGTCCTGGATGATGTGGTTGCTGGGTCAGGCCTGACTTCCAACAGTCCTAGAGCTGGTAATGCTGGATGATGAGATTGCAGGGTGAGGACAATGGATCATTTAAGCCTAATCTCAGTTTGTAATGACTTTATTGTTCCTCTGAAATGGATATTAGAGAAGAGAAATAGGCCTGTTGGATGTATTATGAGCATAGGGTTTATACCACAATCCAATCCTTGTATAGTCTCTTTAAGAGAAGAAAACACAGCAGAAAGATCCATTTGAATGGTTTTAAGATCATCATCTCTCTAAGTATTGTCCTTATTTTGCAGATATGTTTCTTAAATGACAAGTGCTGCTTTGGGAACAAGTCACTGAGAGTTTGGGGATATTTCCAGGGACTGGAATCAAGAAGCTTGGGAGCTTATCCACATGAGAAAGTTTACTGGTGTAATTAACACCAGTGTAATTATACAGCTCTAATTGTACCAGCATAAATACCCCATGTTTTCCAGGATGAGGGTTACTTTCTTCTTATTTGTGCTTCCACCATGACATACTTTGGGTAAAAGGGAGCAAACTTTGTCAGGAACACTCATCCTTACCTGAGTGCTGGAGCTAGGGCTGTGCCAGTCCCCAGGTATCCCATCATCTGCCATATCCACAGCCATGAGGATTTATGTCTCAGCACTATGGCAAAATCAGGCAGGCTCTGCTTCAGCCAGCAGTGCAGTAGCTGTTAACCCACTATTCAGCACAATACCAGAAGCTGTCTAGCAGCAATGTGTCTCTTTTGGTACCACAGACTCTGAAAAGGGATGGAGTGATGTGTGCTTTCAGTGAGATGGTCTTACAGTGTATTATGGAACAACTGAGGCATGGGAGTCTTGAGGAAACCCAAAAGCAGGATGCTGAATGAGTGTTGCCTTCAGGGCTGAGAGAAGACTCCCAGATTCTGAGCTTTACTTTGAGGCTGAGTAAGTTAAAGAGTAGAGGAGGCAATACAGGTGAGGGGGAAATTAATTTGCTGGAGTTTCTGTGCAAGGTGCAATTCAAAGCATGAGGAGTCTTTGTGTAACTACTCTTACTTGAAGAGCCAAAACTCCAATTTTGGAGTTATGTGTGTTCAGGACAAAGAAAAGTTGCTCCTTTCTGCAAGTCAGCATCAATAGCCAGCTGGAACTTGCCTAAAAATGTTTCTCTTTGGTGTTGCAATTATTACTTTTGATTAAATAAGAAAGAGGAACCTCATTTTGTTTTAAGTACACACTCTGCAGTATCTCTGCTAATATGGGAAAGAGCACACCATGCACTTAAACTACTACTCATTAATTAGCTGCTTTGATCCTAGGAGAGAAAACATCCCACCTGTGTTACAAGGTGGCTTGAAAAGTCTTCTGTAGAAAGAAGACTTCTGCTGAAAAAGCCTGTCCTCTCTGCTGTGGTACACAAACCAATTATTAATTTTTTTTCCTTTTAGTAGGAGTGAAGTATGAGTTCTTTTTCCTTTCCTGGCTTGCTAAAAATGTGTGATAACAAGTTGACTTCAGTGGGAGTTTTGCATGGGTAAAAGCTGAAGGATCAATCCCCATATTGTATGTGATTTTGCCCTAGTAATTATTCTTCAGTTGAACAGCTTCTCCATGGCAACTGCTTCAAATAAGTCTTGTGTCTTCACCTATTTTTAAAAAAGGACTTATTAGGATGTATGTTTTAATTTTTTTTCCACCCTGAAAAGAGACTGGAAACAAATCAGACACAAGCAGAAGCATACAGGATTGGGCCAAAGATGTCCTTTCTTCCACTCACATCTCCACCTCTGCTCTGTCCTAGGAGGGGTGGGAGGGGGGGGAAAAAAAGGCATATCCAGGTAAAAATAAATTCATTACCTTGTCTTTCCACGTCCCCTTTCAGAGCCTCTGAGACATTATGACACTGACTTGATCAATCATCTCACATCCACCCTGACAGTTCCTTAAGACTAACTTTCTTCTTCCCTCTTTATTTTTTTCTAGTCACAGTCTGCTTTCAGCCTGGCAATTAATTGTCCTCCATCTCTTGTCCTCACAATTGCATTCTTGTCAGATAGCTCAGCTGAAGGACAGGGCCTGGTTGCTGCTTGCTTTGTTTGGTTCCCTCTTGCCAAGAAGTAAAGGGAGCAAAATAGTCCATGGCTGGGTATTCTCTTTCATATTGGACTCATCTCACGGATCATGTGATGCCTTCACATGCAGTTGTACTTCTACAAAAAGTGACTTTTCTAAGGGTTTCTCTTTTGCCAGAGACTAGAAAACATATCTGTTGTCAGAAATACAAGAGTCAGAAAAAAAATCCCATTATTTTAGACTTAATTTTCTATTTCCATTTTAGTATGACAACTGTGCTTTTAATAAAACTCCAAGAGCAAGGGTTTCATAAGAAATTGTCTTCTCTTTATAGTTGGGGGTCACTATCTTCTGAGATAATACATCCATTTGGAAGGTCTTTTTCCTTGATTTCTTTTTAAAGATGGGGTTATTGTTGTGTGCTGGATGAGGTATTTTATGTTCAGCTCCTTATGCTGTGCCACATTTTGAAGGCTGGTAGGGTACAAGAGAGCTTTGTCCTTTCTGCTGAACACATGAATATGGAAACTCTGGCAGACAAGTTTACCTGTCCCAGTGACATGATTTTTGGAACACTGCTGACTGACACTTTTGCTGGCAGCATTTACACATAGCTTTTTTAAAACTGATATATAAGACAGGGTTACATTATTCACCTAAAATCCCATGGAATGTAGCATGTAGCAAAGATATTGCCTAATTGGTTTCAGCAGGACTATGTCCCATGTGAGAGCTATTTTGTCATATTTAAGGTTGTGTCTAAAAGTTTTGGGCAGGGTCATATCTACCTTAAAATCTTGGCTCTTTTTTGTGAAGATCTTCAAATGCTAATGATTTTTAGCTGCTTTTTTTTTTAGCAAATCCAGGGTGACTGACACTGATGCTGAGTTTTGCCTTCTGTAGTTGCTCACCCCTCTGGTTATCTGCTGCCCTCATCCTCCCTGTACCTTACTTTACTTTTAGAGATCCAGTCTATATTATGACCCAATAAAGATTTCTATCTGCAGAACTAAGATGGCAACAAACCGTGGCAGAAGGTGGGAAGATTTTGCTGGAGGATGCTTTTCCATTTCACCTGATTTATCACTGTACCCTGAGCCACAAACAGTCATGCACATCAGCAGATGCTGCTCAGTGTTGTTCTCTTTCCTTTGCAACTCTTATGTCAAAAAGAGAGTTCATCAAAACAAGTCCTCATCAGGCAGCATCTCTAGCTTTGCTGGTACACTGTGAAGCATTGCCTTTTGCTGTTTTCTGACAAGCAAAGTAGAGAGAGTGGTTAATAAAGCTAAACTAGTATTTTTTGCAGTCAAAATGTTGACAGCCATTTAGCAAATGCCATCTTAACTCTGACATCTTGGGAAATAGCTTAATAATTAACATTACAGTGGAGATTTTAACTACCTGCCAGTTCTGACTATCACCAAAACACTCAAACTCACTAGATGTAGCAGTGGTACCTCAGGTGGGATGGACATCAGGCACTGAAGAGCAGCTGTCATGTTTGATATGGTGCCATCAGATGGAAGAAACTCTACCTGAATCTTAAACAGGGTGCAGTTATTAAGTTTTCATTATATATATTTGGCTTGAACAGTTACAGCACCAATTTGATTCTTTTGTTGGCATTAAAAAATTATGTCAGCAATTAAAAACTGTAATAAACATAACAGGCAGTGAAAAATCTAGGCTTTTTTTTTTTTTAAATATGTTTTGGCTGTAATAGTGATTAAATGATGTGCTGTCAGTCAGGTTGGGATAATAATCTGACTAAAAAGCTGTGAGACAAAATTTCTTGTTACCCTCAGTTCTGCACCACCTGTTTTGTCACTTAGTCTAATATCAGAGTAATTAATTCCATAGAGCTATCTTCAAAAAACAAATAGCCCTGGCTGCCTGCTGAAAATGACAGATATCACTCTACAGGGAGAATAATAAATAAACACTAGTTTATATTTGTCACAAGAATCTGGACCATTCTATTTCAGTGAGAACTGTCCAAATTCTCCAAGTTCTCCCCAGTCAGTGAATTTACATGTATACTTAATGGGTAAAAATGGGTATGATTTGGTACCATTCATCACTGGTTGTTGGTTGGCCAACAAGCCCAAAATTACAGAGTTCTCCACAATGTTAGCTTTATTACTAAATTTTCAATAATAATAGTAATTAAAGAAAACCCTAACTTCTACAGTTTATGGTTTATCCACAGATCAAAGTGAAATGCTTACTAGTGTCTTGTGGCCCACCAGAGAAAGCTGGGAGAGGAGCTGGGATCCTCACTGTGGTCCATGGAACATACTTGAGAAGGCAGGATTTCCACAGGCAATGCATTTCAGCCAGGAGCAGTTTCCTTGCATGGGAAAGAGAAAAACCTTCTTGCTGCAGCACTAAAATGATTGATGCTGTTGGGTTTTTTTTATTACAGCTACATCTTAAAACATCCTTTTATCCCATTTGTCCATCCCATGCAGATTTTAGACAAAGTGACATCTTCTCCATGAGTCTCCTGAGCTTGCTTCTCTCCCTGAGGCAGGGCTCCTTCAGTGCTTGGATTTTCCTCAGGGCACCCATCTCTTTGCTTGTGTAAGTAGGGTAGTGAATTAAGTATTCTTTGGTGAGGAATTCAGCAAGTTTATTGTTCCATTTATCACTGGATTTGGATTTTGAGCAAAGAGTGAAGCAGAGGGATCACATGCTGAGTGCTGAGGGGAAGAATAAAGGTTGCATTGCTGGCTGAACTATATACTGATTTGGGCAGGGTTCTGAGAAGCAGGGAGATGGAGTTATGTACAACTCGTGCACAGGATTCATGTTGTAGGATGAGACCTGACAGCAGATTGTATCCTCCTTTCTAAGGACTTGACTTTGCAACTTTAGCATTCCTCTCAGTCGTTTTGTGGCGTTGTTGCTTGTGAAAGAGTATCTTTAGAGACCTTCTGTCAACTTTCTTGACATAAGTCCTTCTAGTCAAAACCTTTTCCACCTGAACTAGATCTTATGGCTCACTGTATTCCAGGGAACTCAGGCACAGTGTGAAAACCACTTGTGGTCTCCTGTGGCCCCTGGTGCGGTAACTGTNCTTCATTCGCGAAGCCTAGCCACGACGACGACAATTCCAGGGAACTATCCTTCCTGATTTCAGCTGGCCTCAGGATGTGGTTATCAAAATGATGAAGAAATGATTGTGTGTCAAATCAAGAGGCAGGGCAAAACGGAAAGGAGAACAGGGGCATATTTCCATGCTTGGAGGGCAAAGGAGGAAAGATTGTCATCCCTACCTTGCTCTCAGATAATAACATACATCACTTGCTCTATAGATTTCTGTAGGTTAGTTTTCTTTCCCCTTAAAGGATTGTATTTGATACATGCAGCTACTTGAAAGGTAGTATTATTTAAGATAATATGGAAAGTACATCTCTGTTGTTCAACTAGCAAGAGATATCATAAACAAAAGGGTAGCTAAAACTGATTTTGTAGAATACCATGTAATTTTGCTGTCACAATTAACATCCAGCAAACCAGGTATATTAGGTCTCTCCTCAGATCAGAACATCCTAGCTCTTATTAATTACACCAGAGCACCAGATTAGATGGAAAAAAATAATTTATCAGCACTCCAATTTACACTTTTGAGTCTTTTTTTTTTTTTAAACAAAAAGGACAAACCAGGCTTTTATGTGTTAATATCCTCTAAACTTGAAAAATGCCCGTTAAATGTGGTAATCCTAACACATACTCCTGTCAAATTATATTTCTGGCTATGGAATATGTATATGAGTAGATTACAGCTAAATGTTTTCCTCAAGGTATGTTTGTTTAATCTCCATCACAACATAAGTGCAAAGTGTGTCTACATATATTTTCTGTTTGTGTCCTGTGGTCAGATTTAGGTAGCATATAACTGAAATTGTCATTTATGAAGCAGTTAAAACTGATCCTAATGTTCAGGTGTTTGTTAGAATGCAGGAGGAGTCATGACATTTATTTTGCAGACTCATGCTTTTGAGAGATAAATGTATAGGTAATATCTAGTATTTTACTTGCTGGGCTGAAGTTTCTGATCATGCTGAATTTAAGCTTGTGCAATCTTTTCTGAGGAAAAGAGCTTTTGCTCATATCTTTGAAGGGACTTTTACACTGAGATATTTGTACTTCCAGAAAAGCTTTTACTGACCAAGAGCTATGCCCAGACACTCCTGTGGCTTGGATAAAATTAATTGGTTGAAGAGGCATTTCACATTTAGTGAAAATGAAAAAAAACCCCAAACCTAATGTTCTGATAACTTTGGGGACTGACTTCTTTTGTAAAATTGACCATCTGAGCATGCTGAGGGAAGGTAAATGATTGCATGTTGGCACATTGTAATAAATCTGAAGAGAAATATGTTAGCAGCCTGGCAATGTAGTCATGGTTGTGAGCTAATTGCATGGTTGTGATTATAGATATGGAGGAGAAATCCATGAGTGAATTCCACATGTATCTGTGTGTGCAAGTTAAATCTTCAGGAGATAATAGCGAAAGGAATAGTGTGTGCTGTGAAGTCAGACTTGAAAAATAGTCCTTCAAGCTGCCTCCTTTGTAGTTAATGAAGACAGAGGAATCTCTGCAACATCTAGAAAATCAGGACTCTGTAATGTGTTGATTATCCTCCCATTAAACATTATCCTGGACATAGAAATGGAATATAAGTTAGCTTTATAGCGGAAATATTGACTAGACAGGCTGCTAACATAGAGATTGATTTTATTATTTAGGAAGGCAGAATATTAGGATACATGAGTGTTTCTTTTTTTAACCAAGATGCTATGCTGTCAGTGGTGAAATATTACTGCAGGAGAGTTTTCTTTTTATACACAGTGGTAAGAAGTATGGCTTCCTTTCTCGGCACTTCAGCCACAGATGCTATCAGCTAGACCATCTGTGGTGACAGATTTGTGTTATATCACTTAGAAAGTAAGTGAAGCTGGTAAAGCCTCCTACTACAGGATATAAGTAGCTCCTACTAAGGCTGGGATGTATTACAATCCTGTCTTTCTTTGGGGGGCAGAGGAGTGGGAGGATTGTGTGGATAGAGGCTCACAATAGCTTTCAATCAGCTCCTTTCCAAGTCTTGAAGTGCTGGTGTGGCTCCTCTGAGGCAATGTCCACACAAAGCTCCTTCCTCTGCATCCCCACAGGGGATAGATATGCACTCTTGTTAACTGTGTGTCACTAGCAAACTTAACTCATCTGTGGAGGTCAGGAGGGACACTAAATCTAACTTCAGAGCAAGTCTGGGTAGGTGGTACACATCAGGTTCTCTGTGGACCATATCTCTCCCAGAAGAGTGACTCTTCAGAAAAGACAGATTACATTGTCTAAAAGATGGTGATTGAAATCATTACACCACACAGGGAAAGCTGGCCACACTAGGGAGAGTTTTTCACCTATGAGTGTGCAAGAAAGGGCTGTTGGTGGCATGTAGTGTCACACAGCATTTCTGTGCAGTGAAATGTGGTACAAATAAGTGTTTTGGCAAAAACGTTGCAGAAAGCTCTGCTGAGCCAACAAGAGAAACCTTCATTTGTCACATCTGTGAGTGTCCAGTTAAAGGTATTAGAGATATACAGAGATGTATTAGACTGGAAAGATATTCTTCTCATATCTCCATAGACTGAGGAAGAATTTTTGCTGCTAAGACCACTGCACTTTCCTTGTTCTATGTTCAGAATCAGTGGGGTACACTCAGTTACTAAATAAGCATAACACAGTTGGACTTGATAATCTTCAAGGTCTTTTCCAAACGTAATGATTCTATGATTAATAGGAATTAAGAGCATGAAAGCTCTGCAACTACAATTACAGGTTCCTCAGCCTGTAGTGTTATCCACTCATCCTTCATCTCAAATTCTAACAAGTAACAACAGAGCACCTTTATGGGAGCTGGCATTCATGATCTCAAGCTCCCCACCTACAAAACAGAAGAGATCATCCATTCGGTTATGTAGAGAAGTGGCCATGACTTCTTTCAGAATAGAACCCATAAACCAACCAAAAATAAAGCTATGGCATTTTACAAAGTCTTAGTGATAACAAACACCTACTTGTCAGTATAAATTTGCAAAATTGTCCTTCCGTTCTTTTAAAATAAAACCCTTCTGATAACATACTTTAAATACAGCAACGAGGCTTTCAAACAGCATCTCAGGAAATTGTTTTTTTTCAGCTTTGTCTTTGGAAATTCAGGCTTGCAACATCTCACCCACAAGAATTGTGCAGAGGGAAATCATAGCAGTGGTTTTCTGTGGACTGTTCCTGGCCAGGGTGCAGCCAGTTAAAAATTTTCCAGTTGATGAGATAAATACTGCAAGAGTCATAAAATGATCAGGTCATTTGTGTGAAGTCAAGTATTTCCTGAAGGATAAAAGAGTAGCCAGTTAAGTCCCTAGTTGGAAGATGTAGCTTACATGTCATCCATTGTCATCCAATGTTAGGACAAGAGAGAATGGGAGCAAGTTGGACCACAGGAGATTTAGTATTAACACAAGGAGAAACTCCTTTCCAGTGCAGGTAGCAGAGCACTGGCCCAGGCTGCCCAGGAGGCTGTGGAGTCTCCTTGTCTGGAGCCATTGCAGAGCTGCCTGGACACATTGCTGTGTGAGCTGGTCTAGGTGATCCTGCTGTGGCAGGGGGGTTGCACTAGATGATCTTTCTGGGTCCCTTCCAACCACTGACATACTGGGATATGTGGTAGCTTAGTGGCACCTCAGGTGTTTTCTTAATTTGTGTCTGTTTTATTCTTTTCTTTCTCCATCCTTCCTTCATCCATTTGAGCATTTGGGCTCTAGTTCTGTGAGGGCTTGGAGTAATTCACCTGGACCAGTTGTATTGACTGCAGTCGTTACTGCATGTATGGCATCCAGTTTTCTTCTTTCTTTTTCCTTCTTCAAAAGCTCCCAAGACACTGCTGGCAGGTAGAAGGCATAAGAAGAGGCTCCTGAGCCTGTCTTTTAGGCATGGTGACACAGGGAGCACACATACCATGGGTCATGCTCTGATTTCCCCAGCTGGCTTGCCAGCAGAGCTGGCCCAGGCTTGTGCCACGAGGAGGGTAGATAGGCAGCAGGTTGGCTATTGAGCATGGCCCATCACTCCACCTAAAGACAAGGGTCTGTGTGGCAAGTTCTGCAGACATCACACTGTTCCTCCATGAAATCCTCCTGGTGCCCCACAATCCCCAACTAAAGCATCCCTGTGTTACCATTTTGAGGAACACAGACTACATGGAATAGGAAACAACCATGCCCTTGAACCAACACCCTAAAAACCATCTCTGCCTAACACAGGAAAAAGACAGACCTAGAAACCTCAGATCTTGTCACCAACCTCTAGTCTATTTTAGGTACCTGCTTCTTGGCAAAATCTATTGGGACTTGATGCTGAAATACTTTGGAATATTTGAATAAAACTGCTTAGTATAATAAAAAGATAAGATCAGCCAGTGTACTATCAAGAAACATTTCAAACTAATTATTTTCCCTTTTTGCTTTCCAGAATTATTTTTTTTTTTCGCTTTTAAAAATGTGAATTGGCTATCATCACTTTTAAAGCAAAATGAAACCAGCAACAAAGACTGCTGCATTTAATTTTTTTTTTTAACGTATCAAAAGTACTGTCTACAATGGGTATGTATTATTGGGGAAAAAATAAAGGGTGTTACAAACATATAGAGAAAGAGGGAGTCAAACCATGGGCTTTTGTCAGTTGGAAAGCATCAACCAGGCTCACAGCAGGGCAGGTTGGAGCAGGCTTCTCAGGAGCTTCTCCAGTCTAAATAATGTGTATTGTGTGAGAGACTAATGAGATCTGGGGCTAAAATTAAAATTAAACATAGACAGGAGTTACTGCAATAGAAAAGGTCCTGCCAAAAAATAAAAAGATCATCACTATGCTGCATGTAAAAGGAGAGACAGAAGAAAACCAAAATCCTTGGCGCAAATTCTTCTCTCTGTTATGTCCTTGTCATGTCCTTGAAGGCAGGAAATCCATCCCTTGGTTTACTCAGGTCAGAGCCCAGTTCTGTAGCAGAGACAGGGTGATTATTCAGTAGAGAAGAATCCTTTATTAACAATGTGTTTAAGTTCTGTCAACTCTCAGCCATTCATGAACTTTTACTGACAGTTAAATAGAATCTGAATGATTTGGGGGGGTTTGGCTGTCATTCAGGGGGTGCTTTTGCTTTCAGGTCTGCCTTCACCTGAAAGCATGTAATTTGTTTCATTTGTGGTGCTGCATAGGAAATGAACCTAGGTCTCTAGTGCTCAAAGGCAAATGCAGTAATCATCTGCATGACTTGATTCCTTATTCCAGTAATATGAAAATTGTCAATTATGGATGAATTATGGGTGCTACTGATACCTGTAATTTGGTTCTGCAGTTTTGTAAACATATGCAGCTGCATTTAATTGTGTTTTACTAGTCATGTAATTCATTAAGGTGCACCTGCAGTCACCTAAGATACAAATATTAATGAACTGCAAAGCTGTATTTCATTGTCTACTATTTATATTGACATTTCTTACAAGTGCTTGTTTTTAATCACATATCTGTGTAGCTGAGATGCTGATACTAAAAAAAATAAAAAATTAAATGATTGTGAAATAGTGTAGCTAGCTGCTGTATTTTAACTTCCTGAAAGTACTTGCTAAATAAATAATTTAAATAATTGCTTTTCCCTGCAAAGCCCAGGACTGGAAGAAAGCTGTAGAATTGATTTTTGCAATAGTTTTTGGGGCAAAGATGAATCATTAGATAACTGATTCCAGGGATGTGAGCTGCTGAGGCTCTTATTCTGTATTTCCATGCTTGAGTGGTGATGGATGTTGTTCAGCTCTGCCCAAATAGAGTAGCTGTACCTTGGATATCTCTTGGAGAAGTTATCTTCAGATCTGGGGACACACTTTTAAAATAGACATTAGATTTTGCACAAATGTGTTTAATATGCACAGCCTGCTTCTCCTCTTCTGCTTCTAGGTATTCCTATCAATTGGAGTAAAACAAAAAAAACCCAAATAGTTTTATTAGCCATATGACTAGTCCTTGATCCAGTGCATTTGGCAGAAGGAAGAGGCAGAGCATGGAGAATCAGGTCATACAGGTTGTACTAGATTTCCCCCCCCCCCATGTCTCATTTTGTCTATTATGGGGGGGAAATGTTGTTTGGCAGAAGCCTATGGCTTCAGCAGGTCTGGGATATAAACTCTAGCTCCATAGGGAGTTGTCATAACTTTGCTGCACAGGATGAAGATGAAAAAGAAGGTGACCCAGAGAGCTTCAGTTACTGTAGTCTGTGTCCCTGGGAACACTGCTCTGTGGCTGTTGCCTCTGTGGGAGTGCCTGGAGAAGAGTGATGAGCCCATTATCTGCAGGCTGCTTAGGGGGAACTCAAACCTTTCCATCAGCACAGGAGACATCCTCTGCTTTCCTCTCAGCATTGGTCTCTGCCTTTTCCTGCTCTCTGTGTTAGCTGCCTCTTGTTTCTGATGAAGTGCAACAGTCAGATAGAGTCTTCCCGTTGTTACTTTCTCCTTGAACAGTCTCAGTTTTCCTTTTTCCCTTTACTCTACCTCAGAGGATTGTCCCCAGTCAATCACACTGTTACAGATCTGAAAGAAGCCACAGCACTGAAGTTAAATAGCTAAACAGAATTACAATCCTTGAGTCGGAGAAAGATAGAGAGTTGCCATCCCTGAATCAAAAGTATTGTATTTCTTGAGGGGAAAAAAACCCTCCTCTTTTCATTGAAGAACCTGTTGGTTGGTTAAGGATCTCATCTGGAAACAACATGAACTTGTTGTGTGTTCCATTTTCAATTAAATATTTGTTTCAGGAAAGTTTTCCCAGCTCTAGCTATTAGAATACACTTTCTGCTTGGCATAAAGTTGGTCCTCTGTCTTGTAATGCAGGTCCTGGGACAAAAGTAGAGTGAATCCTTTCCATGCATCATGATATTTTCAAGGGTGTGTAAAATTTCTGTTGCAGGCTGAGGGGTGTTTTTGTTAATTCAGTATTTCTGAAGTTTCTGTGATCAGAGTGAGTGTGATGACCTCATGCTAAGAAGTATTTTCTGGCTTTATCATGGGATTCTGTGATAGATGTTTTTGCAGTTGGAATATTCATCACAAAATGGACTAATCCTGTCATTCAGGTGATGTACTTTGTGGCTTGGCATCATTTAACTGCACAGTGATGGCTATTGTAAGAGCAAGCTAAATATTCTTCAGCCTGTTAAGGATGTTAAGTACTACCAAGCATCACATCTCCATTCTTTACAGATAGTTTCCAACTAGAAAAATGTCAGGCAAGAAGATGGATTGGAATCTGAATAGCAAGACTTACATAAGGGGACACAGGCTCCTCAGATAGAAGAGGCAGATAATCACAACAGATGTCTTCAATTAGAAGAAATTAAGGATTAATGTTGTAAATAACTTCCAGAAAAACCAGGAGCTTCTGGAATGAATAATGTCTGTCCTGACATATGTGCAAGTGTTGGAGTGTCCAACAGTAGGAACATTTGCACAGGAACAATCAAAGTACTCATCATCAACTTATGGTAGAGTCTAAGAACAGATGAAAAAGTTAATGGCATGTTTCTTCTGTTCCTTTGCTCATTAAGAACATTGCAGACAACAGAAGGTGAAAGTAAAGAAAAAAGGAAAAGGAACTGCCATTGCTGGGGAGAGGACTGGGAGTTGAGGAAAGGTGGACAGGAATTTCTTGTACATGAGATTAGGGAAGGTATTATTCACTAGGGGAATAATTTCACTCAGAAATCTCAGTTAATATGGCAACCTGGCTGTTTTATGATTCTGTTTCACTGACTGTATTGAAATGAGGTATTAAAGAACAACTGAAATGCAGAGAAATGTTAACAGTAGGCTACATTTTGAAAGCACTTTATTCTGGCTGTTCTTTCCAAGGAAGTACAGAGTAGATGAAGCATAGTTCCATTAAATTAATGTGTCGCTTGAGTCGTTTTTAAAGTTCTCTTTCTGCATAGTAACAGGATTTGTAAGGTCAATAAGGTGCCCAAATCCCACAAGCTGGTTCATCTACCAAGCCGTGCACCAAGCCCATTCCAGTTAGGCTGATTTTCTTCCATAGATTCAGGTGAAATCTCCTTCAAAACTTGGCTTTCACTGGCCTTTGGAGAAGTTCTTTGCACTACTGACATCCACTTCACTGTGTGAGGGAATAAGATTGAGCCCTTATCTCCCCTCATATACATCATTTGAAGTCAGCTTTAAAGAAGATGCTCTTATAAGCCACATAGGTTCCTAGATTAGAGGTAAAATATCTCAGTCATTAAATAGTTCCTTGTCTTGCTGCAAGTCGTGCAGTGTTGGGAAATAGCTCAATTAGTTTTGAGTTTGCAAACCTATTGATTTTCCTCTCCTTTCCCCTCTGTCAAGGAACAGACACTAGTTATGACAGCACCTGTCTCTTTTTTATGAAGAAGTTCCACACACAGCAACAAGCTGCAGAAATTAATGGCTCCATGACAAACTCACAAGTTTGTATGAAGGTGTTTACTTTGATCATTGATTTGTATACAGTCTGAAGTGTTAGAAGAGAGGAGAGGTGTATCCAGCTCTCAGTTGACCAGTAAATGCCATATCTAATTTATTCATTTGTGCCAAGTGGAAATTGAGTTTTCTTGGCTCAGAAAGAGGTACCCATTTCTGGAGTTTGCTACTATTTAGAACACTTCTGTTTATGCTCATGATTGTCATTGCTACATAGCCTTGTCATTTGCTTTTTTGCTATTGGTTTCTAAGCACACTGAGCTAATGAGCTTTAGTTTATAACCTAATGCTTGCTTGTGTAATTATCTCTTGCTACATTGAACATTTACTCATATCTCAGGTCCTTTATTGCTGAACTCCACTCAAACACTTTAGTGGTGTTGGTTTATCTAGACCACAGGACTGCTCTTTGCACAATATGGGTAATTCTTGCTTTGGTTTCCTCTAACATGTATCTGGGACTTATCCTAAACTTGGCTTGTCTTCTATAAGGACAGAACTATGATTATTTTTAGCATTTGTGTAAGGTCAAAGAGTACAAAACCAGAATAGTTTTTCATTTTAATAATATTGGCAATTTCAGGATTCTACAAGACCTGTCTTTTGCCAACTTTCAGCTTCCTGCTATCCATTGATGATTCCTGGAAGGCTCTTGGAGCAGAACTCACAGCATGAAGCACACAATGGCTGTGTATTAAACACAGCTTTAATGTGAAAATAAGCGTGGGATAGTTTGTAGTTTAATTGCTTTGTGGCTTCATCTGTCTAGAGAAGGTAGGAGGAGGGTACATAAACCATCCTCCATTCTGCAGCTTGACTAAACCTCCACTCCCAGTGAGGAGACCAGGAGATGGTGGGTAGCTCCAAGGGCTGGGTAACACCTTGGCTCAACCCTCCCACTCACTGGGTCAAAATAGCTGAGCCAGCACCTGTGTGTGGGGAGGTAAGAACTTCATCCTGTTACAGGCCAGCAGAAAATCACTCCCCTTTCCCTCCCACGGGGAGTAGGTGATTGTGATTCAGAGCTGCAGCTCTGAGTCAGGTGGCCTCCCAGGGCTCTTCGTGGGATGCTCGCTCCCGCCTGAGCGTGCAGCAGTGCGGAAGAGTCGACGCTCGCCCAAGCTTTGCTGGAGGTGGCTGCTTGCATCCACCTTGAGAATCACACCAGAGAATACTTGGAGTTGGAAGGCACCTTTACAGGTCATCTAGTCCAACCCNTCGTTCGCGAAGCTTAGCCACGACGACAACGAGTCCAACCCATCTGCTGTGAGCAGGGACACTTAAAACTAGATCAGGTTGCTCACAGCCCTGTCCAGCCTGCCTTTGGATGTTTCCAGGGATAGGGCATCTACCACATCTCTAGGCAATCTGGGCCAGTGCTTTACCACCCTCACTGTGCAAAAATTTCCTCCTTCTATCTAGTCTGAAGAACTGCTTTGTGTTTTGCTTCCCTCTAAGCTGTGTCCCATCAGCCTTTTGGTGACAAAGAAAGGATTAACATCCTGAGGTTGAAATTTCCATCCACTTTTTCTGACTGTTTATTTTCCAAAGAATGCATTATAATGAGTAGGACTGGGTGCCTGCAGAGATGCCCTAAGACCTGTCTAAGGCAACACCACCGAAGATAAAGGAGGAAACTGAAATAGTTGAAGTAGTAAGAAATTTCTGGCAAATGACTTTCCAAAGGAAAATATCTTTTTTTCCAGATCTTAAAATGCCCATCATGAAAAATGTCAGCTAAATGTAAATTAATGTGGAAAAGAAAATTGGAAGTTTTCTCTAGTGTATCCTTGAGGGCTTTTCTGAAGGACCATAATGTTACTGTCATTGCCTGGCTGCTGGAGGGAAGGGAATGTGCAAGACTTTTTCCCCAGGACAGTAATTTCAGCCATAGATGGAGTTTTTGTCTTTTTCTGGAAACTCTTACTGGGGAGCACAGGGAATTATGTTTCTTTATAGTCTAGGGTGTGCATTTTTTAATTAGCTTTTTTGTTTGCTTGTTTTGTGGGGATGATTTTGATTACTTTTTTCTGTGTTGTTGTTTGTGGGTTGGGTTTTTTTTATGTTTTTTTTTGTTTGTTTGTTTGATTTTGGTTTGTTTTGATTTTAAGTAAAAGGAATCTCTACTTTCTGGCCAACTAAGCACCTTGGCCTAAACTGAAAAGTCTGGCCAACAGCTTTGTTCTGGCTGTGTGTCATCAGTTATTTTGTTTACCTCCAGGTTTCCAAATCCTTTTGCTTTTTCCTAGTTTAGGATTGAATGTTCAGGCAGGAGCCTGGGTGAAGAACTGTTTCCTCTGCCTGTTGCTTTCTGCTTATGGTTGTTACTTGACACTATCTGTTTCTGAGGTTCTTAAAAAAGATAATGACATACTCTTGGTTCTGACCACTTCTGCTCCAAAACTAGCAAACATACAGGAGTAAGATGACACAGTTAGAATCCACCCAAATATCCAAGAAATATCTATGTTCACCTTTGCTGGCCCAAGTTATTTACTAACTGTTCCTGGACAACCTGTTCCTCTCTTGCTCAAAGGAGACAATGATACTGTTTCTTATAAATATATAACTAGTGAGCACTTTATTAGCTAAAATAAGGAAGGGGTTTGAGTACACTTTTAAGCAGGAGTGAAAGCAAATGAAAGCACAGGAGATATTCAGGCTCTTGATATGTCTTAGCAGTAAGTGACTCAGATTGGTAGAAGGTGCCTTTTATTCCATTCTTTTGTGCACTTGTGTCACGACATGCTCCTGTCTTGTTCTCTCTGTAAAAGGGCTCTGGTACTTGTGAAAAGGCTGTCATCACTGCCAGGGAGCTAGAAATACTGCATGAAAAGTGGCACTGGAAGCTTTCCTGCTCCACAAGTGTCCTTGCCTTATTTTTGTTCTTTTAGGAGCCATCTAGCAGAATAAAATTCCTATTTCATCTATTACAATCATTCAACCCAAACTGGCTATAAATGTGTCTTCCAGCTCCCAGCATAGTGTAGTTCTTCACTGGAAATATTTGTTCAAGCAATATCTCCTTACCATACCCAAGATTGTTGAGTAATGTCTCTGCAGAGGATTGGTTGTTCTCCAGAGAAATGCTTGCCCAGAGAGCTGGAAATCTAGGTGCCTCTTCCCTTCACTCACTACAAGCATCTTGGTGAGAATTATGGTCACCCTCATCTCCTAGTGTGTCAAGAAGAATGGCTTGCACCTCCAGAAATGATCTGATGGTTGATGGAGTGACTGGTGGCTATCTCTTGTGTTGGCATGGGGAACTGCTGGTGGTCCCAGCACTGATGATGAAGCAGAACTGCTGATTTCCCAAATGATTGTGCAGGGCATCCATGCAACTCCCTAACAGATGTTTTTTTGGATGTTTCCGACTTTCCTTACCCAAGGAATTTATTTGTACCCTATTCTCTTACCTGTGAATGAATCCTGTAGATCTCATCTCAAAATTCAGATTGAACATTACAGTAAAATTTCATGGTAATATAATTGTTTCATGTGAGATCATTCCACTTCATAAAAGATCCTTTCTGATGGTCTGGAAATAATGTGATAAAACAGAAAGACCCTAGGAACACTAATGCATCACCATCTCTAGAATTGTGTTATCTAAAAAATAGTTGAAGTGCCTTTCTGCTGTGCAGTGTGTCCAGAATCAAAATGAGGAAAGACAAATTTTTAAGATAAATTGGTTTGTGAAAAATTTATGTGCACTTTACCAGTGCAGGCAGGATGTAATCTGTATTGTATTGAATCTGCTTGAAAAAAAACACCACAATGATAATGAGATTTTTTAAAGGCACTTTTAAATTCATGCTGGCAAAAGACAAATAGTCATGACTTTTAATTTCTATAAACTTAACAGCTGGGGACAAAATAAAGCATTATTAACTTAAAGGGTGTAAGGAAGTTGCTTTTGTTTCAAGGACGAAATAAGTTGTTCTATTTTCAGTGTTATTCATCTAAGCTGTGTGTCTGATCTTTCTGCTGGTACAACCAGGCCAGTCAGTGGTTTTATTTATGCTGCTTTTATTGCTAGAAATGGGAGAAGGGCTGCAAACATCTCTTGTGATGTCTGTCTTCCCCATCCTTGGTAATGCCTGGGAAAACATTAGTTATGAGGGAACTATGCCTCAGGGACAAGTTGCTCTGCTATTAAATGGGATATTCCTCATATCCAAAACATTAAATGTATTACCAAATAGTGGGGAGCAAATAATATTTGGAAGAATATTATTTGTCTCTTCGATGATGAGAGCTATTAATGATAAAGACATTTGTCTTTGTCCAACTGAGCTGTTAACACTGATTTTAATTGTATTAAGTGAAATTTGCTGTTGGCAGAAGATAAATAACCATTACTTTTCTTTATCACTATATGTCTTATATTACAACTAAGAAGTAATCAGATTTTTGTTTTGGTGATTTTTCCCCCCCCCATTTTGATTATAAATATAAGGATGATTCAAAGGCCAACCACAGTTTCTTGGTATGGTTATGTGCCTGCTGTTTCTTTTTCCCTATTGAATCCAATTCCATTTATATTAGTGATTTATTTTTTTTACTGTGAATTTTTCATTTGCCACCTGCAGATGACTCCTGGATTTTTCCCAGACTTCACTGTAGAAGAAGTTATTGTGCTAATAGTAAACCACAAGTTGATGTTTACGTACTGAGGAGTTTCCCTTGAGTCTCAAGTCTTTACTAACAGATTTGTCACAGAGGTGAAGGGCACAACCTCTGTGTTTAGCAAATCAATAGCAGTTGCCATTTCCATTAAGGAGCCTTGGCTGCAGTTGTTCTGTCTTGCATATTACACTGCTGTCAGGAGATGCTTTCCTTTGCTCATGACACAAAGCTCAAAATGGGGACAGACCCAAAAAAAGGTAGAGTTTGGTTTTTTTCCTCAAATAAGCATAACCTCTCCATAGAGCTAGGATGGACTAACTGAAGAGGGCTTGAGCAGAGGGAATACCAATAAAACTAGCTTGAGAAAATGTTATAAAAGGATCTATTTACATATGCTCAGCTAAACTAAAAGAGGGGAACAAAGTATAGGTTGACCTAATATAGAAAAAAAATCAACTAAAGTGCCAAAAACCCCAAATCTTTTGCAGGAAGGATTTCTTAGTATGTTATAGGGGTTGCAGACTACTATCCCTGTTTAATAGTTGAGTAGCATCTGATGGTATTCCTAGGAATCCTGAAGAACTACTGTTTGAAATAACTGTAGATGGAGTAGCAGCAAAAGCCATGTGCCAGTCTAAGAGCAAATGTATTGCTGCCATTGTTTAGCTACCAAATTCTGGCTTTCCTCAAGGGCTGACTTGGGTACAGACTTTTGTTGGTACCTGAGCTGCTCTCCTTTTCCATTCTGATCATCAGAATTTTGTTGCTGCTTACCTTTGAAGTGTCCATGAGTGCACCAGCATGATGGTGTCATTAGAAGATGAACTTCCATCACTCTAAGTGTTGGGAGCAAGTGGACTGAAGCCAACCACAAATCCTCCTGAACTCAGCATGTGGAGTTACAAAACACATCTTTCATGATTTCAGATTGGCTCATCTCAGTTGGCACTAACCATTTCCTCTAGGCAAAGAGTGTCTTTTAAAAGAGATTAAACTGCACATGACAAGGATAAACTCCCCTTCTCTTCCTTGGGTGCTACTCAAAGCTTATGTGCTTAATACCAGTGTTAGTACCCTCTTCTCTCTCTGTGATATCAACTTGATTAGACCTTGAGGTCTCTGAGGTAGGATGCTCACTGGTAGAGGACTCCTCAGGAGCACTGAAGCTGTGGGAGCCCAGTCCATGCTTGTCTAGAGCATCCAACACCCAGTTAATGACAGGGAAATATTTGTGCCCCAAGGCAGTGCTAAATTCACAGCAAGCACAGTAGAGTAGAGTTGGACTGGAGGAAAATTTGCTAGCCCTGTTTGTGTTTTATCCTATTTCTGCCTGCAGGACAACCTCTGTGCTGTTTTTTGTTCTTATGCACTCTCCAGTGTACTTCAAATACTCTGCCCTCAAATACTGACCATCAGCAGAATGATGCCAGTGCTGAATGTTGTACTCACAGATAGGATAATTTTAGAGATGATACATTTCTATCAAAATTATTAAAGGGGGACCTGATAACTGTGTTTCAGTTAAGGCTTATTGAGCACTCTGTATTTTATTCTCCATTTTCAGGGATTTATAATTTTGCTATAAAAATTCACTCAACCTTGAAACTTGGCATCCATGGTTTCATTCCACAAGATATTTTTAAAGATACAAAAGCAGAAATATCTCTGCTCTGGCAATGGCTTAAATAGATATTAACTTTCAATCCTGCTTCACAGCACATTGGAAAGTTGAAAAAAGCTGCTAAAAATTACTGCTAAAAGAAAAAAAAAAAGGTCTTTGCTGCAATATAGCTTGAATTATTCACTGAAATCTTGATCTTTTGAATACAATCTGGTACATTTTCAGGTTGTTGTTCAGTGTCAGAGAGAGCTGCTGAGATACAGATACCTCTGCACTGTAATCCTTGCAGGGGTTGAAGCCACATGCTCCTTCTCAGAAGGGCCTGTGCCCTATCAAGGAAAGGCTTTTGTAGACAGGAAGGATGCCCAAATCCTGGAAGCAAGGGAGTTTTAGCCTTGAGAAGTGGGAAGTCCTGTGGTACATGAATGCCTAGAAGATTGGTGACAGGCATATTAGCACTGAGTCTGACTGCTCTGGAGAATCACTGGAGAAAATCTTTCTACTTGTTAAGTCTTGGAAAAAAATTTTCTTATAGTCTTCGTGGGGTCTCCATCATCAGACCTCAAGCTGGACACGGTAGGCTAGGAGTGGCACTAACATCTCAGGTATGGTTAACTCTGCTTTAGGGCAGAGAGAGAGATAGAGAATGGACTTGCTCACATCCTCTCTAGCCCATTTTTCACTCATTTCTCATCATAAAATTAGCTATATACTTTGTCATCAGTGCTTCTTATTCCTCTCCCCTTTTCACCAGACAAGTACTTTACAGTTGCCCTCAGTGGTTCCTTATTTCTCAGTGCACAGCAAAGGTTTTTTTATTCTCAGTCGAAGTCTCCATTTTCCTGTCCTTTTTAACTAAGGTAGCTGAGCCTGGTGCCTTCTTGATTTCATTGGCATTTAAACTGCTTGACATCTTTAGCCCTCAAGGATGCTCTGAGCTGTAAAGGCTCCTTGCTGAAACTGCTGTTCTGGAGTTAGAGGTGATGCAGGATTGGTTGGCTGCTTCATGTGCTGAGGAAATCAAGCAGCATGTAGCTTCTCCCATTAAAAATTAACACTCTGCAGTAGGCAGTAAAGATCTTAAATGTTTTGTTGTTAAGGAGCAAATAGTGGAAAAACACCATCTTTTTGTTAAAGGATGAAGAACGCTTCAAGTTAGGAGCTTTCTCTTGCTGTGAAAGACATAGAAGCATTAGAACATGTCCAGAGGAGAACAACAAGGCTAGTGAGGGGCTTAAAAGAATAAGTCTTATGAGGAGCAGCTGAGGGAACTGGGGTTGGTTAGTCTGGAGAGGAGGAGGCTCACAGGAGACCTTATTGCTCTCTACAACTGTCTGAAAGGAGGTTGGAGAGAGAGGGGAGTAGGTCTTCTACCAGGTTAACAGTGAGAGGACAAGAGGAAATGGCCTCAAGTTGCACCGGGGGAAGTTTAAGATTGGATGTCAGGAACAATTTCTTCACTGAAACAGTTGTTAGGCATCGGCACAATGCTGCCCAGGGAGGCGGTGAAGTCACCATCCCTGGAGGTGTTTAAGAAATGTAGAGATGTGCTACTCTTAGTGACATGGTTTAGTGGCATGGTGGTGATAGGTAGATGGTTGGACTTGATGATCTTAGAGGTGTCTTCCAACCTTAATTATTCTGTGATTCTATGTGGCTATCATCAACTGGAAAATGATGTCCAGGAATATGTGATACTGTGGGGAGGTTGCTCAGATGTTATTCCACCATCCAAAATCACCCTGCTTTTACTTGAAATGGGCAATGTATGTATGCAATGTGTTAAGAGATGGATAAATACTTATGTGATTTGATAGTATTTTGGGCATCCCTTCATCTACTTTGTGTGCATGTAAAGCTTTGCATGCCTACAGATGGCTAATTTGAAAAGAGGCCTGTGGGAAATTTGGCATAGAGTACATTCACTAATGCAAATCATAATAATTCATGTGGGAAAGAGTGAAAGGATCATTTAAAATGGAGCACTGAGTCCAAAAATTCCCAGACATCCATGAATATCCTGGGTTAAGAGGCTAAGCTCCTGGAGGGTGGAACTGGGGATTTGGTGATCCCTTGGGGTTATGTGAAGATGAATTGTGGTTCAGATCAGATATTAGGAAGAATTGCTTCACCAGGAGGATTACCAAGCACTGGAAGAGATTTCCCAGGGAAGTGGTAGAGTCTCTGCCCATGGAAGTGTTCAGAAAATGTGTAGATGTGGTGCTTGTGGATAGTTTAGCAGTGAGCATGGTAGTAATAATGGTTGGACTCTATCTTAAAGGTCTTCTCCAACCATAATGATTCCATGTCAGTGTTCATGTCTATTCTACACGCTTACTCTGCATGGGGCTCTGTTGCTCTGCTGTAGCTGTCTCAAGCTGTTCTTCACTCTGCCAAACAGCAGTGACTGCAAGCCTGAGAAATGGCCATAGAGTGGGATGCAGTGATTAGAGCAGATCTGTGGAAAACAGGCACGTTTCCTCTCCCTGCCTTCCACAGCATAATGTTTTTGGCAAGGAGCACAGTGAAAGAAATGAGAGGGCATACTCTGTCCAGCCAGCTGGTGCTGGTCATGTCCACCTCCCCTCCACCTGCCTGGTGCCTGAGCCCTCGTTCAGTTGCACCATCTAAATGTTAAACAGCAGGGCTGTTGTATGTNCAGAGTGCAGTGGCAGAATCACCTCTCTGGATCTGCTGGCCATGCTTCTTTTTTTTTTGTTATACTCCATGCTGCTATCAGATGAGAAAGAAAAGTAGTTACTAGGTAAATGAAGATTTAGGAGACCTGTGGAGCACTGCCATGCAAATAAGAGCAAAAAATAGAATAAGAATGAAATGTTTGTCTGGAAAAGCTCTCCAGTGTAATATAAAATAAAGTGTAGCTATTTAGCAGGCTTGCAGCAGTGGTTGTCCTTCAGCTCATCTGGAATGTGACAGGAGCTTTACCAGGTGTAAATCTGGTGCTCAGAGTCTCTGTCTAATTGGGAGTACTTGCAGTAAACTAATGGTATAATAAAGACTAGTTAGAATAAATGCTACTAATGACAGTAACACATGTTAACAGTGATATGATGATTGCTGGGGAGCAGTGGGTAATTGCTAGTTTTAATTTTGCAAAAGAAATGATCTCTTGTCAACCACCCACTTGTCCTGTCCCACACAAAGAGAGGTAGCTAATACAGACACCTGTATTCAGGCTCTCCTGGTTGCTTTACCTGTGTTGCACCATGCTCCTCCTCAAAGTGTGCCCACAGCCTCCAACGCACATCCTTTATGGAAAGAAAAGAGCAATGTCACTTTGAGACTGATCCACAGGGTTTAGACCAACTTTCCATTTCCTCAGTTAATTACCAACATAATCTCTAGATAATCTCTTCTCAAGTCTATGAAGATTGGCTGCCTTTGAATTCAGAGGACACTTAGTCTTTTTGGATTGTAGCCATAGATTAAACTTCTTCAAAGTGGAGATAACTGTACTTTTTCCTGCTGTTGATTGAAACATGCTGCTGAACACTCCTGAAGTTGGATAACCCCTCCAGAAATGCAAACAACTGCTGGCCTCTCTGTATCCTTCCAGCTCAGAGGTGCCAAATCCCATTATAACTCATTTCTGTGCCTTGTTGTTCGATGTGGTAGAGGATTTTCCATTTCTGTTAGGAATGCTTTAGCAACAGGACATTGTGAAAGAACCATTTCCATCAAATTTGTGTCCCTAACTGTAGTGTTATCCATTGTTATTGCATAACCCTAAAGAGGGGAATTTTCTAATTGTTTTTTTTTAACCATCCTCCTTGTGGCTGAGTTCTTTCATCTCCTGTGAAAGGAGAAGTCTCCCATCTGCAGGAACTGTACCACCATCATTTGCACACCTCTGCAGTCTAAGGCACTTGGCATGTTCTGTAGAGAGCATCTGCCTACAAAAGTACTCACTAGGTTTTTTTGATGTCACCTCTGGGAGCTTTGCAGAAGATCAGAGAACTGATAGAGGGAAATTAAACATCTTCCTGAAGGAGGAGGCAGATTTATTTAAATAAATATGCTTTCCTTCTGTATCACCCACACCACCTCTTCAATGCCATGCAGGTACAGGTTATCTGAGGAGTCATTTGCCCACCACATTGCATATGGCTGGGAGTGCAACCTCTCAGAAACCAACTTGGTCTCTTTTGAACAACATAAAACATTTAAGCTTGTGCTAGGCTGTCCCTCAGTGGCCTCTAGACCATTCCTGGCCCTGCCCTTCTGTGCTGTGCACTTCTAATCTTAATGGACTCACTTAAAAGTGCTGGGATTTGGTGGCATAAATCCATTTTGTGTCACTATTGGAGAACAAAAATCCTATTTTTTTAAAAACAGTAATTTATGAGACAGCAAGAGAATCAAATGCTTAGTATATTCTTTGCTGTAGGGCATCATTTTAAATTGAATTTTGCTTTTGAATGGACCTTACGTTTCCAAACTAATGTACATCAGGAAAAAAAGGCATATACCTGCATAGTCATGTTGGTGGGGCTTGCCTCTGGTTTGAGATCAGATCTCAAGCAGCAAGTCTGTCATTTAACTTGCTGATGTTTATTTACAAACTAAACCCTACCCAGAGCTGAATGTAACTCAAGAAATGTCTGTGGTTTCAATATAAGATTTGACCCATCACTCAGATATCCATACAGTAATTTCCCATGAGCTCAGAGGAAATCATTCCATCCCCCAGTAGACATCCAGCACCACTTTCTATTCTACTTCAGATTTCTTCTTGTATTGCATTTCTCCCCTGCCCCAGACACACTCATTCCAGTTTCTGCTAATGAGTTTTTGATCAGATTTTCTTTGTATTCTCCTCTTTCTGAAAGCTCACTATTGGGGTAAACTTCCCTTTCATCTTCATGTAGCCTTCTCCTCCCCTTTTTCTCTGAAAATATCTGGAATTGGTAAGAAAGTTGCAGTGCAAACATAATTTCCTTGTTCAGTTTAAAATTCTAAATCACCTCTTTTAAATTCTCCCTTCAGAGAAAAAAAATACCAAAATCAACAAGCTTTTTTTTTAATCTTGTGACATTAAAATATGGAATTTCTGCTTATGAAGAATAAGACAGCTCTTTCCATCACCAGCTGTTTGTGTTTTTACAAATGTCAGGCTTACTTTTGAATGAATGAATGCCTGAAAATATATCTACATACTTAAATATGGTGCTATAAAGGCATCTGAAATGACAGAGCTGGGCTTGGCACTCTCTGGGTTAAATTCTCCCTTCAGAGCAAGAATCACTTGTGCCCCATCTTGTGACTATGCTAGTCACCATCTAGACCTGGTAGTTTAAATGTTAGCTGCAAAATTCAACAGCTCATCAAATCCTGCTCTCTACCAAAGTACTAGAGATGTTATTATGGCTAAAGTGTTTATGACTATGTGAAATGTAGAGAAGTGGGTGAGCAAAAGCTTTTAGAGAATGACAGTGATTTTGATTTAACACATTGGAAACTCAGATTTGGCTTTCTACTGTCAAGGAAATAGAAAAAGGACTTAAATGCAGTCTCTGAAGCCACTGACTTGACAGCAACATGTGTGTTATGAAACATTGGAAAGGTTGACAGTGCACAGTGCCATGGGATTGAGCTGCCATCCCTTGACCATGTCCAGCCAGCACAGCCCTGCCTGTGTGCTCCAGCTCACTCTTGTTACGTAGCTCTGGTTTCTTGGCCAATGTCTTGTCCAGCCCCATGGTGGAAATGGCTTCAGCATAACTTTCCAGTCCAAAATCCTTAGAAAAACATTTAATTAGATTACCCTTTGCTTATATCCACTCTTCCCTACCACTGCCATGGAGTGTCAGTTATCTGCAGGTTGGGAGAGTCTATATGTAACACTATTTCTGTAACTTGCTGCCAGTAGTATAATATTTGCACTCTTCTCCTGCTGTGCTCTTTGTTTTCCTAAGGCTATGAATAGCATGTAAAACTCCTGTGCACTGGGCCTGTTCTATTAAGGACTATTCCTTCTGAGTCCAGAAAGAGTAGAGGCTATAGCAAGCATTATAAGATGAGCCAGATCTCAGCTGGTGTAAACTGGTATAGCCTCAATGAAGCTAAGAGAGCAGTTCAGATCAGGATCAACTGAGAATTCAGTGTGTTTAATAAGCAAGTTTCAGAAATAAACTGTTTATCCATTTTTGCTGTTACAATATTTATTGTGGTAGAATGTTTTCTTGCAGCAAAATTAAACAGCTCCCAAACTTGCACGAAATATAGAGAAGACTTGAATGCTGCCCAAAGGTGTTATTTTGATTGAGTGTGGTTTATTACTTACAAAATTGACTTAGAAAGCTATTCATGGTAATGGTATTGTTCATACTTCTGTAACTAAGATTGTATCAGGATTTCAAGGGTATAATACCCAGTTACAAAAATACCTGTAATTATAGCATTAATTCCTTGGGAAGTAGATCTTTAGCCAGTTTTTACAGGGAAAACACTGCTTTGGTCAGTGACCAGGTAGAGGAGTCCAAAGAAAATGGTTGTAGGTTCCAGTGAGGCATCAGATGTTCTACATTCCTCACATAATTAAAGCCTAATGTGCCAGCGATGCCTTGATGGACTTAACTTGCAGAAATGCAAATATTAGAGAGACTTAGCATGTTCCACTTTTACAATGTATTAATTGCTGTAAATATGCAAAGGTATGCAATTAAAAGAGCAAATGAGTATTTCTAATTAGGATGGAATGGTAGCACATTTCATCAAAGTAGGACACAGTGTGCTACTTAGCCGTGTGTATATGTTTTTCCTAGTTAGTCAGCAAGGAATTCTTGCATGAACAATTGAGCCTTATATAATTGGAAAATGAGCACTGAAGTACCAAAGTCCAAAACCAACAGTTTTATTACCTTGTAACACAACAGGGTACTTTTGACCTTCTTTGCAGCTGGGGAAAGGGATAATTCATTGACAAAACCTGCACCAGCATCTGGGATCGTGGCTTCCCCTCGCTGTCTGGCTGCAGTGTACTGATGGGGCCATCAGGCAGAGATGTGCAAGAGTGTCAATCCTTGCAGTCAGACAGAGCAATGCATGTGGGACTGGCAAACCAGGTCCCTGAGCAGCCCTGGGACAGAGCTGCTTTTGAACCCTTTGTATTTGTTCATTGGGATGTGTCTTCTAGCATGCCAAGCACTGTGGCAAGTGCCCATGGCATGTTGCAGTGTGACCTTGAGGATTGGAGCCTGGCTTCCCTGTCAGTCCCAGCAGTGTGTCACAACTAGATTACTCTCAGTAGCTGAATACCACACAAACACATCATCAGCACTTTCCTAGAAAGCATTTAGAAAAAGGTCTAGGTTGGAAATGTAATTCTTGGCTAAAATAATTTTGATCTGATCTTTTTGTGGATGTGCATGTGGGAGATGGCCAATTCCACAGGAAAACAATGAGTGAGATGGACCACGGCTGCAGGACAGCTTGGACTGTGGTCAGGGACCTGCTGGAAGGCTGGGGTAGCTGAGCTCCATGCCAGGGGCACAGCCCCTCAGACACAGACACCAAATTCCTATGCTGAACGTCATGTGGTGGAGTAGCAAACTCATTTTCTGTGCAGTGGAGAATATCCCAGTGAATATTGCACATTTTGGGTTAAGGGGTGCTCAAAGCAGATGGAGTTTCTCTTAGTTGATGCTGTGCAATATGTATACTACCATGGGAAGATTTGTCTGGTGATTTAGAAGATAGACTATTTAGAAATATTAAGACTAGATCCCTTTTATTTTTCTCATGTGAGGGGAATAGGATTAGAAAGGGAATAATTTTTCTTCTTGACTAACATCTTTGAGGGGAGCTTTATGGAAAAAGGATATTACTGATACTAATTGGAGCCCCAAATATATCAGTCAAGATGTCAGTTCAGACTGATACTGTCAGTTCAAACTGGCATTTGGAGGAAGAAGAGTTTAGTCTCCCTGTCACGGGGAGCTAAAAATCTGAAACTGCTTTGAAAAACCCTCAAAGGGGCAATGGTGCATGAGAAAGGTTGAGGAGAGGAGTGGTGCAGCACACAGCACAGGCTCCAGCCCAACTGCTGCTGGAGCTCCTTGGACCAAGAACATGCCTCTAGTCTTTGCAATACTTTGTTGGGTTTGGGGCTGTTCTTCCCTTGCTTTTGGCTAAAGTTTTCTTATGTTTTTGAGAATTTAGAGCCTGTGTTGTGAATTTAGCAAGTTTATAGAGTTCATTTAAGGAAAGGAAAAAACATTGCTTCTTTGTATAATAATACAAATGCACTTAGATGCAGGCTGCACTTAAAGAACTGATTGAAAGCCTCTGTGACAGAAGAAATAGAACATTCTGTGGTTGCAGGATAAAATAATATAATTCATGCTGTACCGAGCAGCCTCTTGCCCTGAGCCTTGACCCCTCAACAGATATTCTTCCCATAACCTCCTGAAATATTCCCAGAGCCTCTTTCATGGTGAAAGGTAGCTTGCTTAGTGCTTCTCCTATGCTCAGAAGGCACTGGCCTGTAGCTATAAATAATTACTGACTAGTCACACTGCCTAGCACAAAGTTCAGATTTGAACTTTCATTCAGACACCTCTGTGCCTGTTCGTGCTTGCTGTATGTGGTGGATGTTGTATTTTCTACACCAACCCCGTTCACATCGAGTCAAAGTGATTCTGTCATCTGCTTGAGAGGCTTAGACAGGGAATTAGGTTGGGGGCTTTTTAGGTGGTTTTTTGTCTTCTCAATTTCTTTTGTTTTTATCCTGAGGATAGTTTCTAAAACCTTGTTCTTTCAGAAAAAGAAAGTTAGTCACCTATCTCCAGGTAACTGACTGGTGAGTGATAAGTCCTTTGTTCTCCATTGCGAGCCACAACCAAAAGACTGAGGTCTGTCCTACCACTGCCTTTCCCAGTTGTCCTGTGGAATTAGGGACATCCCTTAGCACCCAAGTGAGGCAGGGGTGGTGATGAGCAGATGAAGGTGAAGAACATTTACAGTTCTCTCCTGAAAGCCTGCAAATCCTGACAGCTGCCCCAAGGTAGGACATTGCCTTTCATGCCGTATTTGCAGGAGGTCAAACTTGTGTTGGCCCAGTCAGGTCCCTCCAGGCTGGCCTGCATCGAGGGTGAACCCAACTGATGGCACTTGTCTTAAAGCTTTTACACAGACCCATGGGACTGCCTTTCTGCTGATGTGCTGATAGCTGCAATCACAGATGATGCTTCAGTAGAGCAAATTGTCTTCTCCAGCTTTCAATAAACCTCAAGGAATTTTGCACTGTTCTTTTGGCACACCTCCTACCCAAAATGCTTTGCATCACTCTAGCTTGCCAGATATTGAGCTTCATATTTTGAGTGAGGGTAACTTTACTGATGTATTGAAGGTGTTTAGCACTTTCATTTGACCTTAGCTTTAACTTGCTCTTATTTGTCACTGGAGAGAAAGGTGATTAGGAAGATATATGGCACTCTATAGTGATTGCAGACAGCAGATATGCAGTGCTGTCAGAGTGGGCAATTGCTGATAGAACTGTTTCAAGTTTAGCACAGTTTGGATCTTAGACTCACGTCTCTGCCAGCTCTATTTGAATATCTCCTAGCACAATTTCAATATTTATTTCATGCAGAATAGACAACATCTGAGATTTATGCATCTGCTCACAAGAGTAAAGGGCGGAGAAAGAAGAAGTTATTCTGGGGCTTTGCCTACAAAAGCTTCAACTTTCTGAGCAAAGCTAAATGGTGTTTGGCAGTGCTACAGTAGAAAATTAGAATGAAAATGGTATAAAGGCTCCTGTTAGTACCAAAAGAACTTGTATTTCTGCAGAGTTTGGCATAGCAACATCAGAAGCTCCCAGAACTCTCCCTATGTATTCGAAAATAATGAAGTGAAAACAAATTGGGTTTGTGGAGTACATTCTAGGTGCCAGCAGGCTTGTTCGTGTGTGTCTGAGATAAACGTGCATGTGCTTATGTTTATGTGGGGTAATTGTTATCTGCTAAGTGGAGTGTGAGCCCCCTCCCTCCACCAGTTCACATCACCACTGTCTGCTGGGAAAAACAAAGAAACACTGGCTACTACCATTTCTATGTCTAGACTCAGTTTCCACGGTAGAGAGGCTAATACTAGCTAAGAATTAAGTGCTCTTCTCTTCCTGCTGCTTTTTGAGGCATTTGGGAATATTTTTAATCCCTTTTGCTTTTAATTGCTGTTGTCCCTGCTTCATCCTCTCCCTTGTTGCCACTTAGTCCTTGCTGAACTGCAGAAATGGCTTTTACACAATGTTCTGTGACTGTTGAAATCTTTGATTATCCCAGGTACATGCTGTTTCTGCTGCCTTCTGCAACTGTAATTTGCAGAGGGATGTAATGATGAAGGTTGCACTGAGGGGGTGGCCAGAGCCTTAGAAAACCCACTGCCATGAAAGTGCTGCTCTGCTTTGCACTGGGTGAGGATCTGTGTCTCTTCTCTCCCCTCAAAGGTTGTTATTTTTGTCAACAAAATAAGGCTTCCCTACAGAGTCAGGGCTTTGTTATCCCAGAGGAAGTCAGCTGAATTTCAGGACAGCCCAGTATCTTCCCAGATGTTCAATGCTGTGATCATATACACTCTGCTGACAGCCTGCATAGCATTGCATTCACATATGCTGAGTTTAACATGCTGCAGTAATTGCACAACAATTCTACTCTTGTGCTCCTTTTCTTTATTCTAGAAATCCTGATTCCTTACCTAGCTCAGAGGAAATGATTAGCATTAGGCTATGCCTGAGCCAGCTAATCTGTGTGAGGTAAAGATGTTCAGTGCAAGAGCTCTTGCAAGGAGTCTCAGCACCTGCACAGCTGCTAACTCTGAACTGCTGATATTAGGAATTTCCAGATTCTGCTATCTGTCCCATCCCCCGTATACATCATGAGGCAAGCTTCAAGGTAACACACCTGAAGTTATCTTCATTTATTTTCCTTTTTAATCCTATACATTTTTCAGACTAAATTTTAGCTTGTATGCTCCATGTTTTTACAGCTATATAGTTGTCTTTATGTCCTGAATCATCTTACTGGCATGTGTCAAGGTCAAGAGGACTGCAGGTATGCAGGCAGTCAGACTAACTCTTTAAATGTTGACAATAAGGTAGAAGTGCTGTGTATTTATTGCTAACCCATAAAGCACGTCCTGGACTTCGTGAAATATTTGGATTTACTTTGCATGTCTGGGAAGTTAGACATGGATGAAAGATCTAGACCCACCACACGTGCACAGAGCATCTTTGTTGTACATACACATACATCACTGTGCCTAGTCTAGGTATATTCTTTCCGTATCATTTTTGTGTGGATGTGGTGGTATTTACTTGCACATGAATAAAGCCAATAAAGCACATATCTGCTGCATATTTTATTGCTAATGTAACATTTACAGCACTTTATTATTAACATAAAGTAATGGTACACATATAAAAAGGGAATGTTTCAGCATAAATCACTCTAAATGTTCAGCCAGCATGACCATCTCTTATAATGTTTCCATTTGTCAATCAATATGTCAACATGCTTTGATGCATCAGATGCAAATTATCATCTAAGGTATCTTTAACCCCTCCAAATGTCATCCAGTGAACTGAGCTCATTCAAGTTCACCTTTTAACTTTTTCCCCCAGAGATGCTCACTGTCCATCTAATATGTGAAGGAGATCAGAGGTTAATGAATCTTAATTGGACTTCATTATGTGGTAGCATAGCACCTCGAGTGCCTAATTGTGCCTTGGTACTGAAGAACAATGCCATAATGTAAGGCTGTAATGAGCTAGCAGCCATGCATTGTCATGCACTGTAACACTTCATGGCTTGTTATGGTTTTCTGCTTTGTCTCCAGTGAGGTGTAAAGCTTGGTGCATACTAATAGAGGCAAATCTGAGAAATGTTTAAAACACATCTGTGAGTGTGAAGACTTCTGATTGAGTTGTGCTCTAAGGCAAAACCAGTGCAATGAAACCACTATCATTACTATAATCTGTTGTTCTTTGTAGTGTTAGAAGAGAAATTGTATTCCTTCTCTGCAGGTAGGGCAAGGCAAACTGCAAAAAAAAAACCCCAAACCCTTCACTCCCAAATTTTATGGTGTTAAATTGCCATGTATTAATTTTCACATGTCATTTGAGAGCAAACAAAGAATTAAAGTAGTTCATTTGGTAATAAAACTGTTTTATTCAGAGTTGTAATTAGGCTATATTATTTTCAGTTGCCCTTTGGAGGATTGGAGGCCATGAGCAAGAAATGATTGTACTGCTGTTTCCTATGTCAGAAATGCTGCTTGTACATTGGCTTCTAGCAAAAGGGTATGTAAGATACTAGTGAAGTTAGCAGGGCATTGCAGGATCAAAATATACAGAAACACATATTTTTAGTACACTCTAGCTACCAGTGTTTATATTGCTGTTCCCCAAAGTTTCATGTTCTCCATCAGGTGCTTTTTGCCAGTTCTTTAGCAGTTGTCATTTATATATTTGCTTTGTCCTCTTATTTAAAACAGGAGCTTGGTATGATATCTGGTTCCATGAAGCCATATTCTATGAATAAAAGTTGTAGCAGAGAGCTTGCAGACAGCTCTTCATAGAGCTTTTAGTTTGGTGTTTAGTTTCTGTTGGTTGGTTGGGTTTCAGTTTTAGTCATTCTAGAGAAAAATATTTTTTCCTAGGAAAAAAAGTGTGAATTTAGGTTACCTAAAACATTTTGAGTAAAAAAAAAGATGTTTTGTATTTCTGAGGATTTTAACTTTATTTTTATTTTTTTAAATATTCTGGCATTTTTTTTAGAATAGCTAAACTAGATTTTTATTTGAAACAAACAAACAAAAATCAAAATGTTTAATTTTGAGAATACTAATTGAGCACTTCAACACCTCTTTTGCCCAGAAGTCTTTATGGCCTTCACCCCAGGAAGACAATGTTTTGAATGTAAAGTTCTGACTTTTCAATTTTTGATTTCTTAGATCCATTAATTTTTCATTATTTCATTTCTTTATAACTTCAAAGTTACTTTTTTTAGGGGAAAAATCCAATCATCTTCATTCCCAATGTCATCTCTTTGGACTAAATCTTGTTAAATAGTATGTGTTGTCATTTACAAAACCAAATCAAATTGAATCCAAAGGCTGACAAAGCCAAAGGCCACTCTAAACCTCACTGCAGAGACAGAGAACTGTAGCTTGGCTTAAGATATGTGCTGATTTTTCCTGGCATTGCAAATGGCAGCTAATATAAAATTGTTTCATAGAGAAGTGATTTTTCAGTCAGCAAAAGAGCACCTTAATTTCTAGGCTGAAACTGGTAATTTTCTTGTGGACTTTCAGTTGTTAGGGAAAGGAAACCTAGTTACACGCTGCTGTGTCTGCACCATCAGGTATCCTGCTTTGAATCCAATAACTGACTTCAACAGCCTCAGAAGGGTATTAAACATCAATATCCTTTCCTCAGCAAGAACTAATCAGTTTCATCTCTCTAGCTTTTGGGATAACATGAGGCTGCATTTTATATTCTCTGTTTCTATCTGCCTTTGTTTCCCCTCTCTCTTGTTCCATTTATTTATATAGGATACCTGTAAGTTGGAGGTAACACTACAAATTGGTTCATGAAACAGACCTGTAGGATGAATCTGCCTTAGGAACAGCTCACAGAATCACAGAATGGTAGGGGTTGGAAGGGACCTCTGAAGATCATCTAGTCCAACCCCCCTGCCAGAGCAGTTTCACCTAGAGCAGGTTGCACAGGAAGCATCCAGGTGGGTTTGGAATGTCTCCAGAGACATTCAGCCCAGCAGTTTCACTCAAGAAGAGAGTCCTGTATCTGTCTTTGTTCCTTATTTTCAGTTTGTAAGAATAGCCCTTGGGGCTAAATGACCACTGAGGAGACTCTTTGACACAGCAATGACCAACAGCTCTCTGCAGGTGCCCATNTCTAGGATTCTATGATATCTGCTGGGAGCCTGGGCTGCAGCAGGTGCACACCTCCTCACTATCCACAGTGTTTTATATGGTCAGATGCTTAGGGATGGTGGGCACTGCAGCTTTCTGCTCTCACTACATGTAAACTCTGACTATTTTTCTTCTTCCCAGAGTCTGTTCTGAATTCAATCCAGCAGTGAGCACTGCCAAGTAGCAAGCATATGTCCTTGTAGCCCATAGCACAGTGGGACCCTAGTCCTTATTAGGCTGTCACAGCACTCAGGTAATGACGTGTCTATTTTTCATTGCATCAGCTTCTAACTTGATTCAGATAAATGATTACATGAAGCAAACAAAACCAGGAAAAACCCCAGGCATATGTGGTGTAGGAAAGCAAATCTCAGGCCCTATTAATTTTTAGGCTGTTGCAAAACGTTTTCCTTGAGCATAACACATTACTGTTGTCTTTAGAATGTGAAATATAATACAAGCAACCAGTGGCAGCAAGGGAGAGATTTGTTGTGTGTTCAGGTAGGATCCATCTGGTGGAGTTCCATCACATTTTGATAGATTTGTGACAGTTCAATCAGAAGTACACCACTTGTTCATGTGTGCTCCATACCTGCAGGGACAATAGAGATTTCAGGAAATGCAATGAGCATTCCAGCAACCATCACAATCCAGGACAGCAGTGTCTCCACTCTGGATATCAGTGGCAACATCTAATTATAAAGAAGGAAATGTCAATGCTTTCTCTTTATTGCTAGCATTGCGGCTGCATTAAATCTAACTTTATTTGACAGGGACTCCTCAAAATTATCTCCTACAGAAATGTGCTATCAGACAGCATGAGTATATCTTTGTCAAAACAGCAAGTAGTAGCTGCTGTTGAGCAATTTTGCAAATATATAGTACCTTCAGGCACATAGACTATATTTCATTCGGCATTTACCGACACGACAATTAGCCTTCAGTGTCAAGATAAAGCAGATTATGGATGCAAATATGGCTATTCCTTTTCCTTCAGTTGATTGCATCTGATCACAGCCAAATACTACTTCTCAGAGTGATGAGTTTAAATATGTTTTACCCTTTTCTTAAGGAAAAAAATAGTGGAAATCGACAGTGGAGTGCTTAACTGCTGAGTTTCACAAGCTCACTTTATGTATATATGAAATGTAATTCAAGTGGTTGCAAACATTGACTAATCCAAGAATTCAAGCTTATTTGAGTTTTCTCAAAGAGAAGCTTAGATTAGATCAAGTTGATGAGTTCTTTTGAGTTGCATATTACAATGTCATAAAAGCCCCACTGAATTCATGCTGAATGGAAGCTGGGCTCCTGCTCTCAGCACTGCCAAAGAATAGAATCAGGGTTCACATCTTCTCTTCACAGACAGCAAACCTCCTCTTTGATTATTGGAGCAGTTTTGGCAGATTGTCTCACTCAGCAGCAAAATAACATAAAGGAGCCTTATTATGGAGTCAGTCCTTACAGGTGGTTTTTATATTGTAATTTTCTAAATATGAGCTATTCTTCAGCTTTGCAGCCTGGAGGTGGCTTAAAAACTTGTCTGGGAAATTCAGTGACACATTTGTCATAATGATAGTCAGGAAAAGTAGCTGGAATTACAAAAACATATGGTTAAAATTAGTCACTTTAGACACCTCTGTCATGTAGTTCAGCCCTGAGGAGCTCTGCTGAAGGACTGGCACAGTCTGAGCTTGACCTGGTGCTTCAGTTAATGCAGTGGGCTAGTTCCCAAGTGTGCCAGGAAAGGGTAGAGCCCCAGCTCTCTCTGCATCCCTGCTTGTGATAAAGGAGAAAGCAGAAATTATTGTGGAAAACAGACAGGCTTGAGCACAGCCTTTGTCATCAGAGACCTTTTCCTTTGTATCTACACCAAAACCCTAGTTGTGTTGTGGTTTTTGCAGCTTATTAGCTGAAAAACAAGCCTGACAATGGAAGGAGCCATATGATAAAGAGATGGAGTCCTGGAGTTCAATAACATCAGCAACAAATGTTGCTGAGATTTTGCTGGTGGAAAAAGGGCTGGATGTGGATAAATATCCAACAGATCAGTATGCTGAAATTCATTGAAGGATGCTAGGCAGTAATCAGAAAAATGTGTTTTAACCACAACAGAAGTGGAAAAGGAAACACTGAGATGGCCACAGCAGGTGTGCTCTCTACTGCTGGCACTGCTGAGACCTGCCAGAGAACATTACAGATGAGGCAGCAGAGCATTTGAGTCTAAAAGTAGCAGAAAGTTGCCTGGGCATTCACACCCTATGTAAAAGAAAAGCATTGCTTAGATATCTAGAAAATATGCATCTTCCAAATATTTCATATGGAGATTGTGGGGCTTGTGCTGTTCTAATCAAGAGGACATTCATAAAAGAAACCAGTAAACAGGCTTGAACAAATGCTTCCCCAGCTACCAAGTAGGAATTACTTTAAATCACAAGACATAAAGCATCCATTGGAGTAAACCCCTGATCAGTGTCTTGCTGTCCTATGAGTTGTGTCATTGATTTCAGTGGAGCTGTAAAAGCTAAGCATGTGCTTAAGTGCTTGGCTGGGTTGAACCATCAGGAGGGTACATTATTTTTCCAAAGACACCTGACAAAAACTGCACTCATTTGCAACTTAACTCCCATTTCAAAGCTCTGTCTTTTAAAAAAAACAACACATTAATTCACTAAGAATAAGAAAGGAGTCAGAGACCCAAGCTACACCAAAAGAGAGGAAGATTATTTTCCCTGCAGAGATTTCAACAATGTGCAATGACCTCCAACAACTTTAATTAAAAGGNGGCTCAACAGTACAAAGCTATAGCTAGGGCTATTTAGTTAGTTCAGCATCAAAAGTCAGTAAATCAGTGTACTTCATGAAAAGCAACTGTCAGTCCTTGGCCAAAAACTACAAAACATGCTCTAATGCACTCAAATATTAGAAGGGGAAAAAAAGATGATTTTCCCCTGACTACTTAGAACTGGGCACACAGTGAATATTCCTTTTAACTACCCGAGGGAATTAATTAATGACAAAAAAATTTCACAAAATCAAAGTCCACTGGGAAGTTAATTGCAGGTATCTGCTTTCTAGATCACCTGCTGCTTTGGCTGGTTTTATCCAGGACTGCCATTAGCTGCTGCTGACCTCACCCTGTGAGGCAGTTCTGCAGACCTCATCAAATTCAGGGTGTTGTAACTCCATGTGGCATTCACCTGAGCTGGCTCTCCATGATTAATCCAGGGCAGGTGATTATCAGAGAGCAGCCACCTTTCCTTTCTCATTAGCTGCAAACCTACAGAGCTTCCATCTCCATTAGGAGACATGAGGCTAATGGACTTCTCTTCCACAGGATTTCATTTTGTCTCTGCACCTCTAACTGCTTCTTTCATAGATTGCACCTCAGTCCTCTTTAAAAATACTTTTAGGATGCCTTGCTTCCCCCTCAGAGGGGTGGAAAGGCTTGAGCTGGGTGAGGAACACTGTAGGTGTTTAATCTTGGCCTCTACTTATCAGATCCTCTCAGGTGCCTGCCACACAAAGCTGCAGCAGCAGTGTGTCTTTCTTGATTTCCTCTACAAATATCTTCTGTTGAGTTTTTTCACCTTAAGCAAATATGTTGTAGAAAAAAAAAATCTATGGCTTTTTAGCCCAAACTCTACTCTTCATTTACATATTGATAGTTGGAAATTTTGGTAATGGGTAGTGATAATCAGGACATAGGAGTCTGCTTGGGATGTCTAAAAGTCACACAAATTCAAGTAAGGCAACAGCAGTCAGCAGCTCATGCATCAGCACTTTCCTGCCTTGGTCCTGTGCAAAGATTCCTGTAAGTAGAGAGATGTTTGGATAGAAAGTGATAGGTACTGCCAAATTAGGGAATTCTAAGTAACCAGGTTGGCCAAATTATCTATACTTAGTGCCTGAATGTTACTGCTGAATTCAAGGTGTGTTTGCTTGTTGGCAGGTCTCAACAGAGATACCCTTCCTAGGTGTTAACCCATAGCATCACTTGAGTGGTGTCAGCTGAAGTGGTTTTTCTCTTCCCTTCACCTAATAAAGACTGAAAGGGCCCTGAGTTCCTGGATGTAGTTATGTGAAAGTATTAGGTATTTAGGAAGGAAAAGTAAGATAGCTGTAGGAGCCAAAACCACTACTAAACCAACACAGTGTAATTTGAAGATCACTTACTGCAGGGTTAGAGCCTGCCTGCAGCAGACCTGTTTAGTCCAGGCTAAGCTAGGATACATTTGAGGAAACACTGTAAAAACCCTAAAAGGCTGAAGCTTGGGTTTTTACCTATACTGTTGCAGTGTTTAGCTGCAGGTATACATGACTAAACATTTTCTAGTATGGATTGGACTTGACTGGGTTTTGACAAGGATGCTTGAAAGCATGTCGTTTTGGAAATATAGATGGCTTGATTACAGAAAAGTAGATGGAGAAACCTACTGAGAATTAAAGCAGGTAACAACACTGGCAAGAATTGCTGTCCTCTCTATTTCATTTTCAATGCAAGGTAAATTTGTTTTATTTGAATGTCTCCCTTCCATCCAACGTATTACTGCAAATACTATGGCTGAAACTGAATAGTCAATGAAGTCCTTGAAGTATTTATTTGACCTCTTGATCTATGTGTGTAGAGTTTACAAATTAAAGCATCAAAGAAATACTTTTATTTCTCCTCAATAAACCACCAAACTCTGTTTTTATGTCACATTTCTCTTCTAGTTGCAAGGAATTTAGTAGAAGCTTTGCCAGTGTAAGGATTTAAAATTGAGCTCGCTGACTTCAGACTCACTTCTCTGGTAGGCACAGTGATCTCAGAGAAAGTTTTCTGGCTGTTAGTGTGGCACCTGCAGTAGTACAAGCACATTTCTTGTTAAAGTGAGTTTCATCTAAACTGTACCATTTAGCAAATAAAAACCATTTAGGAAGATACAGTAGACGGATGCTGAAATTGGCCTATTAAAGATGCTTTAACAAATGGGATAATGAAATTCTCCTCAGCTGAGACACTAAGCTTAATATGACTCAGAACAGAAAAAGTAAATAGTGACTAAGAGTAAAAGCACTTTATAGAAGATAATTATCATTTTAAGTAAGGTACTTTGCAGATGTGGAGAATTTCTCCTCTACACTTCTCTTTCTGCTAGCATTAAAGGTAACTCAGTAGTGGCTCAATGTGGAGCAATTTGTTTCCTAACTTGAGAGAGTTTAAAACGTGGTTTGGAGGTTTGCTAAAATATCTCACTCTTCATTTTGTGATGCTTTAAAATAGCCTGTGTATTTATGAATGATTTTCCCCTGAGTCTTTATCAACTAACAACCACAAGTCCCTCACATCTTCCAATACAATAAAATACAGATTTTCTTGTTGCCTGTGTAATATTTTCGTGTGTTTTACAGACAGGTACTCTAAGAAAATTCTGACTGGCTGATAAGCCATTTGATTTAAGGTCATGTTTCAAGTGCAGGTTGAAGCAATCTCTTTTTGATTACATATAATAGTTCCATGAGTGTACTGAGCCTGGCTTGGTTATAAGTATTTGTCTGTGTTATAAATACATATCTGTTCCCACTGTGTTATGATCTCAATACCCATGTAGCCTCACCTTGACAGCTCTTTCAGAAACATGGAGACCATTGCCAATTCTGTATGAACTGGGATTTGCTTTCCAGAACCAGATTTTGCCAATTTTTCCTCTCTGATCCGTCTTCAGATCAATGACTCTGAAATTATCCTCATGTATTAGAGACTCCTTAAGTTTTCCTGTANACCACAAGGGATTTTCAGACTGTGCCTGAGATCAGTCAACTAAAAGTTAAGAGAAAGGCTTGTGTCTAGACCATACATGGTCAAGACCCAGAGCCTAGCCTAATCCAAAGCTAAATGGAGAGAGATGCCTCATTGTTTTTTGTTTAATATGCAATCTATTCAGCAGCTTCCTGCAGTGCCCCATACAAGATTTTTACAGGTGTTTTTTTATGTTTTAGCAGTCAGTATAGTTATTGTAAGGTTTAATGCTCTCAGCCCTTCTGAAACAAATGGCTTTTCAGTGTCCATATTATTTTATCATATCAGTAATAAGCTATTACATGAATATGGAACAAGTTTTATGCGTCACAGCAGAGACACAGTATTAATTTCCCATACCATTACGTTCTCATTTTGAATTAGCAAAGGTGTGACTGAGAGTCATTTCTAAAAAAAACATTGTGCCATATATTGCTGTGAGAGGAATGTCCTGATGAGGAGTTGCTACAATTATAAAGAGGATAAATGGAACTTTACATTTAGATGAAAATCTCTTCTTCACAGGTCATCTGTGATGCAGCAGAGGAGATGGTGACCATGCTGTTTGGATATTAGTCAGGTGGCACATGAAGTCCTGCAGCAGCCTCTTGCACATTGATTTCATTTCTCTCAGGCTGCATCCCATAGCAAGGTCACTCAGAGCTCTCCTTACCCACTGCTCTCCCATACAACTGGTACCTTTTTCTTTTCTACAGTCTATAACACATTTTGCCTGTGGCTTTCCATCCCAAAAGGGCTCCATAGCTTGTGCAGTGAGTGTTTCAGGTTAAGATTAGATTTAGGGTTAGGCAAATGTTTTTCAGGGATTAAGTTATTCACACACAGAGGTTGGAGCTATCCCAAAACTCCTTGCTGAGAGGTTCAAATCAAATCTGCTGAATAAAATATTTCAGCCTAAATCCAATTGGGGGCTTGGGTTATCAGCACACAAAGAAAACTTCTGCATTTCAATGAGAGCAGAAGGCAGAACGAGGAGGAGGGCTCTAGCTGCCCAGGTGAGCATCCTTCAGGCCTTGCTCCACGTTGCAGCTAGCGCTGCTCTGCACGTGCTGGTCAGAGATGTCTGCACACAGGTCCTGGGCTCATGCAGATGGCCACAAAACCTGCCACAGTCTTCCCTCCAGAGCCAGCTGTGTCCCAGTTTGTGTTGGCACATCTGATTTGCCTTCCACTCTGTAGTGCTTTGCATGTGCCTTCAGTGAATTTCTGTTTCTTGATTTCTGTTTCTCCAGTCTATCCAGATCGTTTTCCAAAGCCTGTCCCTGAGACTTCCTCACCTCTCCCAGCCTCTTCTCAAGTCTGTGTTTCAGCAGTGGGCTCTCTTTTCCAATTACTCACCATCTAAAAAGCAGTACTATCACCACTGATAATGAATAGTAATCATTTCTTTGCAGCCTGCAGAATTTAACAAGTGTTGCAGTTCTACTCTAGAAGGCTAGAAAAATCTCCAGAAGGTGTATAATTATTTATTTAAATGTAGCAGGTTTATTGATTCCTGTGGAATCCAATTGATTTCATCCCTGTTAAAACCCAGGTGACTACCTCTTTGATAAATTAATAATTGAATGTAATGCATTATTAATTGTGGCTCTTGTTCTGCCTTTGGTGACACAAGGTGCAAAGACCCCAATTAATTCCCCCTCCCACTCCCATTTCATTCAATGAGCAGATTCCACACCAAATTCAGGTCTATTATAAATCTAGCTAGAGGAATAACATTAGATATGCTGTTAGTCCATTTAGCTTGTAGAATGAACTATGTATTTGCAGTGTTTGAGGTGTACTGAAGTTATTTCAGGGTTGTTTTTGTTTAACATATACTGGTTTTCAGCAGAAATTCTTGTATTCTGTAAGTGTGAGTTTAACTACATGCATGCTACCATTGGGTGTGAAGATGTGCATTCACTCACCTCCAAATTATGGAGGAAAATTACAAGTGTTCTAAAACAATGATTAAAACTATAAATCAGGTTTATGAGACACAAATAGCTGTGTGGAGAGAGAAAAAAAAAATAAAGCCTGAAAATCAGTTCTTGATATTGTGTAGGGCAGTAAAGTGCAGTAAGTAGAAGTCATCTGTGGTAAAAGAAAAATTGGTTTAAGAAAGCCTTGCCCACGTTAGAGGAGAAAGCAGCCAAATGCACTGCACTCTGCTATTTGCTTCCGTTTCAACATCACTGTTTGCTCTGGAGCTCCCATTTACTGCAGCTGCACACATCACTTTTTCTCATGACCTTGACTTATCTTCTTATTGACCTAATGGGGAGAACTCAATATATTTTCTGGAAGATGGGATTACAGACAGCACTGAACAAATGATCTCTCCTCCTCTTATCCTGGCCTCAGGTACATGGTGCATCACTGGCCTGATGACCAGCAAAAGCTGCTGTGCTCAGTGTCCCCTCCTTGCCTGAGGAAGTGGCAGCCCTCCTAAGTGTCCTTGATCTTGCCAAAGGATTTTTAAGCAGAACTACCTCATTCCTAACAGTCTTCTTCCC
>VWZO01015919.1:346874-522429 GCA_013396975.1 Bucco capensis | reverse complement strand
CCCCCCGAATTATTTTAAAGTAAGATATTCTCTAAAAGGATTTATAACTTACCATTAGAAATCCACTTCATTGCTTTTTAGCCCTTTAGGATTTTGTCAGGATTACTAAGGGGATTTTTATCACTAGGGAAATATGGCTTCAGACATTGTATCTTAAAAAAATAAATCTGAAGCATAGACTGTCAATGAAGCAGCCAACACATTTATATTCTTCTCCAGAATAGCTTGTCTTGTAAACCAGAGAATCCTTTAGCAAGGTGTTTTAATTTTTTATGTGTCAGAATAAAGCAAATTTCTGGCTGAGAAAAGCCATCTGTAGAGCTGACAGCTTGACAGTCGTGGTTTACTCTTTTACTAACATGTACCTAACATATACATTTAACTTTGATTTTGCCATGTTTTGCTACAGCTGCAATCCTATTCATTCTGGGCCCACACTGCAATATAATCTTAAGTCTAGCTCTGCTCAGCTATTCACTCGGGATTGCAAGCATGTACCCAAGTAAATCAAACAGCCTCTCAAGTGTTTTCCTGCATTTTCTGCTATGTAGAGGATGAGTAAAGAAGGAATTAGGGATATTAGTTCCTGATATGCTAGACACAAGAGACGAGAGAGTGGAAAGCATTCGGGCTTTGCCCTACACTTCTCTCTGGATGTACAGATCATGAAGTGCTCAAGGGTTAAAAACTTGGGTGAGCTTGAATACAAAAGGGAATTGTGTATATCACTTTATTTAAAGGCTTTTCTATGCAGGCTTCTTTATCTTGACATAAAGTTCATCCCACCCAGAGGAAGGATGATCAGCAGGTTTTTGCAGCCACAGCTTATTGCATATCTATTGCGACCTTTTTGAGTGAGCAACAGAAGCAGTTCAACAGCAGGTACTTAGCTAAAGACCTGTCCATGACTTTATTACATCTCCATGTTGTACCTTGTATATCAATAGCTGGGAAATGGGAGTCAAATTAGGAAGGAAATGGGCATGAAGAAATGTTGTATTGCGGAAGAAANCAAGGGATTTTCAGACTGTGCCTGAGCAGAAGAAAGTGTTAGGCTTCGATATGGTCTTCAGGGATGTAAGAGCTGAAAACCATGCAAAAGCTTCCTGATGACCAGGTTCCTCAAAGAGTATGAAGAAGAGCCCTGTGTCTTCAGTAGGTTCTTTCTGCCTCCATTTCCCCCTAAGTAAGAAAGCCTGGACTGCTGCTGTAGCAGGGCAGTTCCAGGACAGAGCTAGAGGAGGCCTTGAAACAGGAGGCAGCCACTGTCTGTTTCTGAAAGTGTTTTTCCATGTACTGGTTTTGCCCAGAGGGTAGGATCTCATGGTGGGACTAACTAATTGCTTTATTTAGAAAAATCTTGTGGGTTGTGTTTTTCCTGCTGTTTGTTTGGGGTTTGAGGGGTTTTTTTTCTGACCAGTAAAGAGCATAGTTAATTGGTTAAAATGCATGACACTGAAGAGGTTCATGGGTCACATAAATCTTTTAGAACCAATAACTCTGGGGTTCTACTTCAAAAAGGCTTTTAAAATTTTGTGTCTGGGGATGTACTTTCAAGGCTATTTTAATTTCATATCAACTATAATTATTTAAATTATCTCTAATCTACCCTATCTTAGAAATTCTAAAATGCAATAATAGGAATTAATTCCTATGAGTACAACCTTTCTAGCTACTTACAGGATTACCCTTAGGAATTCTCCAGTGTTTTTGGATCTAGGGATGGACAGACCTTTCTGAGAGATTTTCCTTTTTGATTATTAGAAAAGCTTTCTGGATCACTTAACAACAAGTCTGGATTAATTAGCAACAAGTGCAAAATACAGAGATTCCTGGGAATGAGAGAAAATCCGAGCAGAAATAAGCATGATCCATCCAGATCCAAATGCCAAGGGTTTTTTCAAGCTGGGACCATATGATGCCCGTGAGCTGCATGTTCATCTTCTGTTTATAGCAGTGTTTAGGATGTTCTCCAGCTCATCATCTCTTTCTGAAGAGGTTTTGCAAAAAAAAAATTGCTCACAATAAAATGCTATTAATTTTTAAACTGATGTGTACAATCCTCACAGCTGCTAGTCCTATGCTATTTGCAGCAGAAGTGATCTGTCTGTTTATATATTTATAAGAGGCCAGGTAGTGATTAATGTCTGGGGGGCAGGGGGGGGCAGCTTGCCTCAGCAGGCACTTCCATCACCGAGTCCCTCATGCAGAGTCCCTGCTCCCCCAGCTCACCTTTGTCCCCTCATGAACTACATGTTCTGCTTTCTGCTCTGCTAAATTATGTAAGTCAAAAATTCATGCAATAGGATTAAATGCATGTGATCTTTAAAAAGAAGGCTGTGTCAGGTAACTTTTACTTCCATCCTTGGCTTTGACCCTCTGGGCTTTAATCAGCTTTCATTTTCGAACTCATCTTTGAGCCCACAAAGGCTCTCTTGTCAGAGGGGAGAGATACTGTATCTCATCACTCCATTTCAAGAGCTGGGCTTTCAAATTAAAACACCAGATATTCAAGTTCACCATAAGGACAGGAAAAGTCATCCTTAAAATCAAAGTTAGCAGGACTTCTTTCTTCCTCATCTGTGGCACCCCTGAACCCAGAGAGCTGCCCTGCAGCCCAAGCCAGCTCTCAGCAGCACAGCTGTCAGGGTATGTGGCATGGCAGCTCCTTTCCTGGGTCACATCTCACAAATCCCAAACCTGGCAGCTTGCCTCACACACGTGGTTTGTTTGAGCAAGAGAGCAAACAGTGTAATTGCTCAGATTCCAGGCCCTGACCTCAACTAACCTTAATTAATTAATTAGATATCGGCACAAGTCATCAAGCCTCTAGGTGAGCAGAGGAAAAAGCTTCTATTTTGAGACCTGCTCTAGGACCTTCTAGTTTGCCTTTGCCAGGGGAAGGGAACAGGGAAAGTGCTTTCTATTGCTGTTAAAAACAACACCTGATGTGGCTCAGGTGAGGGAGATGTGAGTAGCAGCAGGGCATGACTTTGGACTCTCCTACAGCACCTGTCATACAGGAGTTAGTGTGGCTCCTGTCACCTTGGGGAGGCTAATGTCCATGCCCAGGCTTATCTGCTCATCAGCTGGATTGATTTTTCAGAAGCTAAATGCACGTGAAGGTAGAAGGGCTGCAGCTGTAACGAGTGTCAGGTACTACCTCACGCAGTGGTTGGTGGTAGGCTGCCCAACAGAGGATGGGTTGCTACGCAGCAGACTTGTCTAGGCTCTCTGGACAATGAGGAGAGAAAGGTTCATCCAGAGAGCAGTTCAGACTTAACTGGAATGAAACCCCTTTTCTTGCTTACAACAAACCCTTGAGCTGCCCTTCTGGGAGCATTAGGCTCTGCAAACACTGACATGGATGCCAAGAGAGAGGTGGAGCAGTTGCAGCAATTGCTCTCATACAGCTTGGGGTAGCTGTAACTCAGCAGGACACATTGTCTGCAAGCTCAGAATTGGGATATATAACAGCTTCCCTTGGGAAGAGAAACACAGCTTTCCTGAATAATTCATATATTCTTTTCCTTAATTATTCAATAATAGGTGCCCATTCTTTGGTATTGAGATCCCAGATACAGTGCCAACAGTATATTATGTCTCTAGATCTCATTTTCAGTAGTTTAAGGCCAAATTTTCAAGGTTATAAAAGGATCTTAAGATAGAGATAGCAATTTTCAAGACCAGTAATTAAGCTGGGCATCCAATTCCCTGGGAGAACAACCTCTACAGGCATTTTGTAAATATATCTTTTGGCTCCAGATGACCTTGGCAACTTTCTCAAGAGCAGAGAATGAAGTGAGTTTGGATAACTTTCTATGGCTAAAACTGCAGTGGAAGCATTTGTTAAGTGGGAAATGCAAAAAAGGTCATTTAGCATGTTTATTTTGTTAGCTGCTTTCTTATGGCACAGCAGTAAAGACAGGTCTTGTAAAAAGCAGAAGTGACAACCAATCTTGCTCTTTTGAGGGTGAAAAAAATAACTAATGCCATGTTTTTCTTCTAGTTCATTTAAAATTTTATGTCTGAGACTACAGTACCACCTCTGTGTGACATCATTAGAACAGACTTGCTTAAAATAACTTTACATTATTCATTTCTTAGAAAGTCTGAAAGGCAACTAACAAATGCTAAATATTTTAAGTGTAGTCTTCCCAGCTGCACAACACTACTACTAGTTTTGGCACATCCCCAGCACGACTGGGAGTCTTCCCTCTGCTTTCTGTCCTCAAAATGTTTTCTGGATCAGAGCTTTTGACAAGTAGAGAGCGTGGGAGTGTCATGTTCGACAGCTCCAAGTCGCTGGGAAGTCAAACTGGAGTAAATCAGCATTCCTCTACTGATCGTGGTAGTGTTGTATTTGTTTTGGTTAGTTGAGATCCTGATCCATTGAAGAAAAGGTTAAATTGAGATGATTGTTTTGAAGTGTTAACAGAGGTACATAAATGATCTCCTTTGCAATCAAGTGTTGCTTTGGTTTACAGATGAAGGCACGTGCGTATTTAGTTATTTTATAGTTAATTAAATTAATACCAAACTGTAATAACTTAATAGAACAATTTAATAAGAAATAATTGAATAAACAATGTTGTAGTGAGGTGGGAGTTGGTCTCTTCTCCCAGGTTACCAGTGATAGGACAAGGAGAAATGGCCTTAAGCTGTGCCAGGGGAGATTTAGATTGGATACTAGATATAACTTCTTCACACCAAGAGTTGTTTGGAAATGGCCCAGGCTGTCCAGGGAAGTGGTGGAGTCACCATCCCTGGAGGTGTTTAAAAAACATATAGATGTTGTGCTTAGGGACATGGTTTAGTGGTATGGGGGTGATAGGTTGACGCTTGGATCTGATGATTTAACACTTCTAGGACAAAAATAGCTTAGGGGAAGTTTAACTTTGCTTCCAGCCTAGTTTCTACGTGGAGTGAGAGCTTTCTAACCCAGGAATTGAATCTAATTTCCTAAATCTCTAGACTGAGAGTGGAAATTGTCCAAGGAATAGAGAAAAGATTGTTTCATGTGGCTGGTGATTGCCATTTGGATCTGAGGAGGACACATGCCAGATGGATGCCAACAGATAGTGGCTTCTTATTTTGAGCCTTTCACCTTCTTGCTCTCTGATATAGTCTTGATTAAGATGGTTGTGGCTTTTGTTTCTGCTTCACTTCATACTCCTGGGAAGTTCACTGAAGAGGCTTGCTTGACTCAGCATTTATAATCAACTTGCATGATTCAGTTAATATTATCAGGATGTTCAGAACTAGTAGGACAGCACGTATGTTATGCATGATTTTTGTCACTAGTTATTTTCAGCAGCACTAAGGCAGTAACAACAATACAGGTGATCCCTAAGCCCTGTTCAGGTCAGTAATTATGTAGCCTTTGGCTTTAGAGATCCAGAGATTTCAGCCATGTTTTTAAGGCTTTAGATACGTTGACCAAACTATGACTTTCTGTATTGTAGCAAACACAGAGATATGCTGATTTTTCCCAGCTGAAGACTGAAAACCTAGTCCCAGTGCTTTGAAATTGCTTTTCTGACTCTTTACAAGACTCCAAGGGAAAAAGCCTGTGATGAGAGGCCCAGCTTTGAACATGTAGCAGGATTTCTTTCTTGTGGTAGCTAGGGAACAGGCTTGAAAGTCAAGTTTATCCATATATGTGCATATGTATGTGCACATTTGAAATCTGTATATGTGTATTTTGAAGCTTTTAAATATTTATGTAGTCAAAAATATATATTTGCATGTCTATGTTATATACTGAAAAGAAAAAATCAAAATGTGCTAAATAAGGGACATTCCTTACATGAAGAAACAAAGTTTTCTTCCTTGCACAAGACAAAACCTATGTAGCCTGCCAAGCAAAACACCACAGTTTGTATTACAAGGTACTGGAGTTTTCACCATTTTAAGGAAGTCAAAGATAACTGATTTCATAAGATGCTGTTCAATGACAAATTCTTGCTTTCTTTCACACTGGTGCTGTTTATTTCTGTCCAACCCTGGCTGGTTTGTTAAATATCACTAAATGATATTTACAACTTCGCGATGCTCCCACGGACCAGGTGCAAAGATTTTTTATGTCTCTATCTATATATTATAGATAGATATTCTTGATTATAAATAATCAAAAGGAGAAATTAATAACAAATTTCCACCTACCCATCATCAGGCACGTCACTGCACAAATGTCAGTTTAACGTTCAGGGAAATGGATCAGATATTACAGCCCAAAAGACTGATTGGACATTGAGGTGCAAGTTGCCATTCCAGGCATGGAGGCACGAGTTTGGGTGCCAGTCTAGGGAGCACCCAAGGGAGGGACCACAGACACCAAGGAAAAAGTCCCTCTGACCTGCTCCTGAGCCTGGTAACTTCAGCTGCTGGCTGGTGGGAAGCTCAGCACTGTGGCTCCTGTGCAAGCTTTGTGTCACTGGCAGTTTATGCAGTTATTTGGGTGCTTCCTTTATTGGCTGAAAATACTATTTTCTTCTAATTCCCTTTGTTGTCCTGAATTATAGAGTACAAATAATTTTAACAAGTTGTTTTCCCAATTTGCCAAGTAAAACTATTTCTGAATTTTTCATTGAGCTAATGATGTGAGTTTGATTTAACTCCATGAGTGTCACTAGCTGGCATGTTGGTCTGGGCTGCCTAGAATCTTAATACATGTATGACTCTGCTTGCATTTATTTCTTAGCAAGTTTACAATAACATCATAGGATGTATGTGGTGGTAAATGCCCCCTCAGTATACCTTAGAGCACATCAGGAACCAGGCTGCAATGTCAGAGTCAAATTTTTCTGCTTAATTCTCAGGCATTTTGGATTTCCAAGGAAGAAAGTAACACCTTCACTACATCAGTGACAAACTCTTAATTTTTGCATGAAAGTGTAGTGGGTAGATCAAACACTGAAGATCAGTTTATGACAGCACTTCTAATCTGAGCCACGTTTTTGAGCTTAGTCCTCCTGAGCACAAAGCCTATTTGATTGATAGAAAAAATGTGTGTTCTATCTGTCTCTAGGGTGCCATCTTTTCCCATTGTCCCTCTGAGCTCTCAGTTCTGACACAACTGAAAACAAGGGGTCAGGTTCCTGCTCAAAACGGAATGATTTTATGCCACTTACTAATGCTATTTCCTTGTAGGCCAGCCAAAAGAGATCGAAGAGTTTGACATGCTTTTATGCCCCTTGAAATGTACTATTGAAGACCACATTAGCATACCCATATTTGTTCCATCTCTTCCTTCTAATGTACAGCTAACATGATCTAAAATTAGATTGAAGCAGGTTTCTCACAGAGTAGGAATATGCTTATGTAAAAGATTTCTTACCTTGATTTCTGACATAATATGTCTGAGCTGTATTTTTGATTTAGTTATCAGTAGATACAGCTTACTGATAGACAAATGATACCCCTAGTGCTTTGCCTTCCTGTTATTTTGACATTTTGCTTGTGATTGGTGATTGTAAAGCCTGAAAATTAGCAAGATGGAATCATCTGATACAAAGAGAATACATTGAATTTTGTGATACAGAAGTGGAGTGGAAACATATCCACAACCATTTTCCTACCTTTTTTTTTTTTTTCATAATCAGTTCAGGTATTTCAGGTGGGTGTTTATGTTTTAGAAACTGCAGTTTATTCTGTATAGCTTCTTTCATCCAGAAGAAGTGGACTACAAGGTGTTGTATAGACTGTGGTTATTTAACTTACCACACTAATACAGGCACAACGTGGCAAAAGGACCTTCTAACTGGCAGAGCAATTAATTCGTGCTGAACACTAAGCACCTCAGTAGTCCCATGATGAAATCCACTTAGAGACTGCTGACAGGCCACTTTAACATTAATCACATGCTTACAGCCTTTGCCATATCAAGGATTTAATTTACCAACACTTCAACAGTACGTGGCGCAAAAGGAGAAGAAAATAAGGCAGATGGTAAGAAATCATTCCCAGATAGAAAGCACTGCACTTCAAAAATGCCTGAGATGGGCATGCTTTCAGAAATCTTATTGACACTTGACTATGCCAAGATGTTGTTATTCCCTGAAAAAATAAATCTATATATATATATATACTGTTTATAGATAGAACTGTTGAACTAGGGAAAGGCAAAAGCTTACTAATTCCATCCAGAAACCATTCAGTGCAAAATGCACCATTGGGCTTTGTCATAAGCACTGATAAGAACAAGATCTTGCTCACTTTTCCCTTTTATGGTAAGCAGTCACTCTTGTGGCATTAGTGTATTCAGTCTTCTTGAGCTCATTCAAAATAGTCACACTCCAACTCTTTCCCTGTAGTTGCCTCCACAGGCAAGTAAAATGCCTATGGGGTTGTCACCAATCAAAGAGGATGAGGAAACATCTTTTCCTTTAATGTGGGTAGGTGAGAAAATGTGTCCAAGAAGTGTGATTGTTCATTGATGTTATAAGTGTGGTGTGTTGAGTTTAGGGCTTTGGTGAGCAAATGGAAGGAAATACAGAGAATTGGGATTAGTTTTGTTCCTCCTAGAAGAACATGATGGAGAGATTTCAGGAAATGTGTGAGATTTGTGCACAATCAGCTGCTGCTGAGAGAATTCTGAATCCTTAAGGGACTTCAGTTGATAGAAACAGTTTGGGATCTAGTTTGCATCTTATTGTATGTTTAATGGCTGTTTGTAGATCTTTCCTATATGGGCCTTGGATGGCAGATAGTCTTCACTGTCAGAAAGACAAATTCAGTAGTCTTGGCAGTTTCTTACTTGTTTTCTATTCAGTAGAATTATATATATATGTATTACATTTTAAAAGATACATAGGTTGATATAATGGGGGAAAAAACACCCTAAAACCACCCCAACATTTCACACAAAATGATGGATGGAGAGATGTGTGCTGACTCTGTGCTGACAACAGGAAAACTTTGGCAGAACATATTGAAACTTCTGTCCCTGGAACTCTTCTATTCCAGCTGGGAATAACAAGAACTATGAGGAATGATCATTAGAGACAATTAAACCAATGTGTGTGGGATTTTTTCCTCTGGATAGGTAAATCACATTTTGAGAGGTAATTGATAAACTAATGCTACACAGCCAGCTATAAATAAACCATCCATCCCAAGAATGAAATATATACTTTCTTAAGTCACAATCCTAAACCTCCATCAAAGATCTAATTTCCTTCCTTTAGCAGAGGAAAATACAAGCCTTTATCAAACAGTAATCCTTTAAACAGAAATGCCAATTAAAGCTACCCTTTTCTTTATACTATATGGGTTCCTACCATCTGTCTTGCAACTCTATACTGTAAATAAGAAGGAAAATAAAAGGATTCTCAGTTTATTATAGCTTTAACTGTAAGAAACAAAATTCAAGCATTCCCTTGATGTCAACAAATATCTCTCTTGGCACCCAGCAGAAACATGATTGTACTCATGCACTTCTGCTTGAATTAATGAGTTTGAGCTTAGTTCTCAGGGTGCAGGGCTGAGAGCCAGAGGCTTGTAACCTATAATCCAGGGCTGGAGAAACTTTTCTTCACTGAGGGCAAACAGGCCTTTGAAATGCCTTTGGCAGACCACACTCAACACCTGAGTGGAGTGGCAGCAGCTTGAAGAACACACATTAAACACTGTGCAGGTGGGGGCTGGAGATTGTGGTGCTGCATGGAAGTCCTCTGTGGTGTTATTAACAACACTTTGTACCATTGATTAAAGCTTCTTTGGAACAAATCAGTGATTTCTCACAAGCTATGTAAACACCATTACCTCTTCTTTGGAAATGGGATGTCTCTGCAGGGTATCAAAGCTAGAGAAGTGTTCTGCACTTTTCTGTGCAGTTGTACATTGAGTCAGAGCAACGTTTTGGGTCATATTTTAAAGTGATATCATAGAATGGTTTGAGTTGGAAGGGACCTTTAGTGGTGATCTAGTCCAACCCACTGCTGTGAGCAGGGACACTTAGAACTAGATTAGTTGTGATATCTCTAATATCATAGAATCATAGAATGGCCAGGTTGGAAGGGACCCTAGAGATCATCTAGTTCCAACCCCTCTGACTCTTTAACTTTTCTCTACATAAATGCCTATCCCACTGCTCAAAATTAGGAGATCATAGAATCATTAAGGTTGGACAAGACCTCTAAGATGATCAAGTCCAACTGCCAANCTTGCTCCCATTCCCTCTTGTCCTAACATTGGATGACTAAGAACCACATCTGTATAACAACAAAGCCCATCCAAACAAACAGCAGCTTAGAAATGAAACGAGAACCTCTGCTTCTTGAAGCTGCAGCATATTTTCAGAATGGTACCATGAAATTAATGCAACACTTTGTTAAGATGCTCAAACCCTCTTTTCTTTAAGAATTTTAAGGATTCCATGACCCCTTTTCTTTGATTTTTAGCAAGTGATTCACAAGTTAATTTCCATGTCCTGTGGGACTGATGTCCTCAGAAGCTTCTTCTGTTCTGGCAACAACCTGATCAGTTGGCCAAGAGAAACCTGCATGCAGGAAAGCCCCAAGCCTCCTAATTTGCATGAACCATAAACTGTGATTAAAAATGGCATTAAATCTTCTTAAAAATGAGACCCAGAGATTTGGGGTTCCTCCTCACTACATCAATTCTGTTTCTCAGAAGCATCCTTGTTGCCTAGCAGTGGCATGCAGTTGTTCACCAGTGGTGTTATATGGTATAGTGTGGGAGTGAGTGTGGTGGAAAGGACTTAATATTTGGCCCTAGCTAAGGCTGTGACATTATTATTGGTTTTGATAGATGTATCCTATGGTCCCACTGCAATATATTGAATTCAGCAGCTTATTTTGGTACAGTTCCTGTGAATTTGTTATACATTTACAAATATACAGGCAGGGATGGCAGGTTGCATTTGATTGTGTGATCAGGTGGGAAACTAAACATAGGGATATGCTTATTTCAAGTAAGACAAATTATATTTTTTTTTACCTAAAATACCTTATTTTATATACATGAGCACAGAAAATGTGTTGCAACAGGCATTAACATGAACGTCACACTTGCCTGTAAAAAAAAAGAGACCCCAATGCATTTATTCAGGACTTAATTAATGGTGTACTTATTGTTATAAATCTTAAGAAAAATACCTTTCTTTTTTTTTTTTTTTGCCTGATTTTTCGTGTTCTTTCAGCTTTGTCTCTGCTGAACTCAGTTTTGCAGGTTATGAATTCTGCTTCAGATGCACCTTGTGCAGACCTAACCATATGTTTCTACAGATCCTTTGTAAGTCAGCCCCTTCTCCTCTGGGACTGGAGTGGCAAGTCCTTAATTCCCCTTTGCATTCAGGAAGTACACTAAAAGGCTTGCTGCCAGAGTACTTCCTATCCTTTTAATAACTCCTTTAACTCTCCCATCTCCAGTTTGATGGCTTTTGTTTTATTGCAAAGTGAGCTTTCCTCTTAAAGATAATGATACCCTTTGGTTTGTAAGTACCTAGTAAATTGGTTTCAAGGTGTCTTATGACTTTGACTTGTTGAAACATCCACCCCATTCCTTGTGCAGCTTCTGTCTTATAAAAGTGTCCTTACCAAGGCAGTGATGGAGTTTCTGTGTTATGCTCATGTCATTATTGATTAATAATCTGCACATCCGCAACACTGAGACATATTTACTGCTGTGTACACAGGCAGAACTCCAAATCAATGGGTATGCCTAACACAGACAATAGTTTTATTAATGGAAAAGTCATTATATGCAACATAGAAATTGATACTTGAATTATATTGGATGTTTCTCGTTAATAATTTGTAAGAAAAGGGAGAAAAATAAGACAAGCTATTTAACATAAGAGGCAATGTATTGAAATAAATGAGGCTTATCTATCAGATCATACTTGCTTTTCCACCATAGGAGCCCAAATCTTACAATAAACCTGCCGGTGAGCCTCACCTCTGTGCCTGGGAAGATCATGGAGCGAATAGTCATGGATGTGATGCTCAGGCACATGCAAAATAAAGAGGTGATACTGAGTAGTCAGCATGGATTCACCAAGGGCAAATCGTGCCTGACTAATTTGGTGGCCTTTTATGATGGAGTGATTGGAGCGGTGGATGAGGGGAAACCGACTGATGTAGTCTATTTGGATTTTTGTAAGGCCTTTGATATGGTCCCTCATGACATCCTCATCTCAAAACTGCAGAGCTATGGGTTTGATGGGTGGACCGTTCGGTGGATAAGGAATTGGCTGGAGGGACGCAACCAGAGAGTTGTGGTTAATGGCTCTATGTCTGGGTGGAGAGCGGTGACTAGTGGTGTCCCTCAGGGCTCGGTTTTGGGACCGGTGCTCTTTAATATTTTCATTAATGACCTGGACGTGGGTATGGAGTGCATCCTCAGCAAATTTGCAGATGACACCAAGCTGATGGGTGTGGTTGACACGCCAGGAGGCCGAGATGCCATTCAGAGGGACCTGGACAGGCTTGAGAAGTGGGCCCAAGAAAACAAAATGAAGTTTAACAAGTCTAAATGTAAGGTCCTGCATCTGGGCAGGAGAAATCTCAGGTACCACTATAGATTGGGTGAGGAACTCATTGATCATAGCCAGGAAGAGAAGGACTTGGGGGTCATGGTGGATGAAAAGATGGATATGAGTCGGCAATGTGTACTTGCGGCTCAGAGAGCCAATCGCATCCTGGGCTGCATTAGGAGAGGTGTGGCCAGCAGATCTAGGGAGGTAATTCTGCCTCTCTACTCTGCCCTGGTGAGGCCCCACCTGGAGTATTGTGTCCAGTTTTGGGGTCCTCAGCATAGAAAGGATGTGGAGCTGCTGGAGAGAGTCCAGAGGAGGGCCACAAAAATGATTACGGGATTGGAAGACCTCCCCTATGAGGATAGGCTGAGAGAGTTGGGGTTGTTCAGCCTAGAGAAGAGAAGGCTTCGAGGGGATCTGATAGCAGTCTTTCAGTACCTAAAGGGAGATTATAAGACAGAGGGACAGAGAATCTTTAGGAGATCAGAGTGTGATAGGACCAGGGGGAATGGTTTTAAGTTGAAGGAGGGGAGGTTTAGACTGGAGATTGGGAGGTGATTCTTTACCAGGAGAGTGATTAGGCACTGGAACAGGTTGCCCAGAAAGGTTGTGGCTGCCCCATCCCTGGCAGTGTTCAAGGCCAGGCTGGATGTGGCACTGGGCAACATGGTCTAGTGTTTTGGCATCCCTGCTTGTGGCGGGGGGGTTGGAACTGGATGATCTTTGAGGTCCCTTCCAACCTGGCCGTTCTATGATTCTATGATCCCTCTCCTGGTATAATTGTGTTGCCTTGGAAGCCTAATGGTGTGTAAGGATTACTGTCATATGTGATCCTAGGTGGTAACAAATGTTCCCAAGCTAGAACCCATTTATATGTGTATCTAAAGATAACAAAAACTGTGTTATATTTATCTCAGGAGAACATAAAGGACTTCAGTTCCCTTTCAGTCCTGTGTGCTAATCATTTATGTAAAACTTGAACCAGAAAATCTCCACGACAAAATATCATGGAATGTCTAAGAAGTGTGTCTTCCTATGGAAAATTTAAACTAACTCAGAAAAATTTCAAAAGGGCAGGTATCTCTTTCTTAGTGCTCTGACTTCTGCAGAGGATTCCTAGGTTTTAAATCCATAAGAATTCTGTAACAAGTGCTACAGGTGTCAATTCAGACCAGTGGAATTGGAGAGCCTCTGGTGCTGTACCTGTTCTGGTGAGGCATGCCACTGGCTTTCTGGCAAATCTCACCATGTCACTTGGCACTCATAAATAGTAATTAATTAGAATGTTTTACTCTCTAATGAGGAATGTGACTTTCTTGTGAACACTTGGGTAATGAATATAAATAACACCACACCGAGAGCTTTGTGTGTTTCCCTCTGCACACCTTCCTGAATGCTTTTTCTCTGAATGACCCACTCAGCCTGTCATTCATGTGGGTTTTGAACTAAAGCAATCCTCCTGATGTGAACACTCAGTGTAATTACTAAGGCCACTGCTTAAATAACTCTGCTGGACTCACTCCATCTGTGAACTGCACAAGCCTATGTCAAATAATTCACTGTGCATGTAAAAAGAAAAGGGAGGGAGACACTCAAAGAGGGAAACTGCAGATAAGCTTGGGGCTTAGCAGGAGGTCTGCTACAATTAAATACAAGATCTTGCTGAAGGTGACCTTGAGGATGTTCATTCCTTCCTCTTGTCAACAGTGGACCAGGATGACAAGGCAGGCAGAAGGTAGTAATGAGACAGTTTGATTGATCAGTGAATGTCAAATTAATTCAGCTGGAAGCTTGCCAGAGCAAAACACAAAACTGCATGGAAGAATAAACAGAAGAGTGGATTTGATACTTTGACTAGAACAATGCCCTGAAAGCACTGAAAATATGTCATGGAAAGGTAAAAAAAAAAAGAATTCTGTAATGAATTATTTGTCATTCAAAACAAATTTGGTTTTACAACAGGACATAAAAATTATACACAAATCTTAGCAGCTTTGCCAAAAGGAGAAGCAATATATTAGACAAATGGTAGTGGGGCAGCTGACAAATATTCATTTATCTTTCGACAATCGGTAAATTCAACCTCTTAGATTAAAATCAAAGAACCAGTCTGGAGAATTCAGTCATTTAAAACATGAAGGAAAAAAAAAGACCTTTTTACTTTATTTTATATGTACAAGCACGTATCATTTTATAGAGCTTCTTCAAAATCAATCTTGAGAAGATTGGTCTATTAAATACATTTATTTGGATTTGATTGCAATCATTTATGAAATGTTTATGGTTTGCTGTGTACACAGAGGGAAACCCTGGGCTATTGAGTCAATGGCAAAGCCTCCCTGCCTTCATTAGGTGCTGGATATTACTGCTACATGTACAAGGAAAAATTGTCCTTGCTGAAATCAGATTTTTTTATCTGATAATCAAATATAGTGGCTATTTTCTAACTCACTTAGTTCAGCCCATTTCTCTCCTATTATCACAAAAAAAATCACATTTACCTCCTTAAAAATACTCTTCCTTTAGAAAAAGTATCCACACAGCTTATGCCCCCAAAAAGCATGTTCCTGCTGTTGGGCAGCTCCCTTTCCAAAGTGGCTGCTCATCTAGAAATCCCTCTTGCTCCTGAACATAGAGGGTTTTGAAGAAACAAGGATGGGAGGAAAGGAAGTGATAAGGTTATGGAGACATCAGGGCAAGAGACAGGAAAACCTCCAGCATGACCCAACCAGCTGTATCATCCCACCCTGCTTTTCCCTAGAGGTGTTTTCCTTGGATGCCCAGTTGTCCCATGCTGGTTTTACAACTGTCTTTCTTTCAAGAGAAAAAGTTGACAGAGTACCTGTGAAGTCTGCCCCACAGAAGTGCCAGCACAGGAGTTCTATCAGCTGCTGACAGCCCATAGTCACAGAGGTGCACATTGCTAGTTGTTCTTCCTTTTGATAAAATAAGTAGCATTGTCCTATTTAGACTGTAAAGTTACTAATACCAACTTTGAGTTATGGGAATGGGAATTTGCTACAGTTACAGGATTGGTATTTATGCCACAACTGCAAGACATACTTTTACCAGGGTAGAAAGTTATCTAACTGGGCTTCATTATCAGCCCTTTATGCATCTGCTCTTCTGCTGGAGGTAGAAGAATTTTACTTCCAAGCATAGAGAGCTATTATAACCAGGGTTATTTCAGTTGCTCAGTGTCTCTTGAGAATATTCATGCCATCACACTTGTAAATGAATTTCCTTTGGCTATTCTGTGTTCCACTTGTGTTAATTTTCTATGAGCATTTCTACAATATGATTTTATCAACCAAAATATTCATGGAATGACTCTTTCTAAACCAAGGCATATTTGCAAGGACTACTCCTGGTGCTTGCTCAGGTCCTCGTTCTGAAATCATGGAGTGCTCTTCTTATTTCTAAAAATGCCTGCTGAAAACAATAGCAGCTTAGATGACTAATTCTGCTGCAGTGTTAACAGAGGTTTAGGGCTGCAAATGTATTTGTTCAATGCCAGGAAGTCTGATGGTAAGGCTCTTTGTGCAGTCACAATTCCATTGTCTGATACTATAAATCAGGTTTTGTTTCTGGAGGGGTAGCAGCAGATTCCTCAAGGTGAGCTGCTCATGCTTGTTTGCACCACAGGACTTAAAAGTTTGACACTTTAAAGGCTCAGACATCTGTGTCTCATTCTGCATGGTGTAGAGGGAGTAAGGGGAGAGTACTCAGTGGTGGGACATGGGTCCTGTGGATTTTCCCCACAGGCATTGCTTTGCAAACACTCTGGTGCCAGCACACTTATTGTATTGCAACTGCAGGACTGCTGTGAGCACATCTGGGCCTCATGGCACAGGCTGGAGGGTGGAGAGGAGCAAGGCATGGGAATTTTGCCACCAACTTCAGTGGGAAATAGATTGAGGTGTTGTCTTTTTATGCATTTATCTGCAGTGATGAATTTTTTAGGGAGTCAGGGACAGCCAGCTGCCACTGAGCTAGCTATTCCCAGGCTCCAACTGCTTGATAACTTCCCAGCTGGAGAAGCCTTTGTCCCCCACCTCATCTCTTTCTTGGTCATTCACATTATCACTTGATAAATATCTCATGATATGAGGCTCTATTTTACCCATACCTGCACCTCAGAGACCTCTCAGCAACTTCTGCCATCCCAACCCTAGGAATGTAATGCATCATTAAAAAATAAAAGACTTGATATGACATGAAGTAAGACCTGAAATCCCCTTGATAATTGTGTGCTAGGTGCACTGCAAACCTCCACACACTATGAGGTTTGATGACTTACACAGTTCTATTGGAAACCTTCACTTTTTTCATCTGAGTAGAAATTTGTCATACAGAGAGAAACAATTAGTTAACCTGATTGACCTCAGAGTCTCATGATCTGATCTGTATAATGATATGATAACTACTAGGTTCTTAGCTTATTCTCTTCCTGCAGCTATAAATACTCAAAATATCTCAAAGTACTTGTTTGGGCTCTACCTGCCCATGATGAAAACATCTATGTTTTTTCAATGGAGGTCAGCACACCATGTTAGTGCAGTGAAATATTCCATGGATGAGTAACTTCAATGCAAAACTTTAGGCAGCCAAAGGAATTTAGGAATGCTCTGAGTTAGGAGCCTCAGCTGAGCCTGATCTCTCCTGAACAGAACCACCTACAGGAGGTACCACTTTCTTTCTACCATGAGGTGAAGCTCATGAGTCCTTTGGGTGCCTGAGCAAAGTGCTTAAAATATGTACTCTCTATAAAAGTCCACAATGTTGAAGCGCTCACTAAAACTGCACAGCTCATCTTTTGTCCAGGAGCAGACAGTTCCACATTGTTAAGTCTTCCTTGACTTAATTTTGGCACAGAAAGAGTCTCTTGTTTTGAGTGATGCAGATTCCTTATGTATGCAAGGAAAGACACAATCTTGCAGTTGCTCTTTCAAGGGTTTCTGGAGAAAAGTGATCTCTCAGAGCTTCTGATCTTTTCACTCTCAAGGCAGGAAACCTGCTGCTTCTCAAAGCATTTATTTGGTTAGTCTGAGTTTGCTCCTCTTGAAGTCTGTCATTGAATTAACTGGGAAGGATCTCAGCCCACCTACTGCCTTGAAAATCTACCTCTTCTTTCTTGGAATATTAATAACTAACTTTTCTCCACTGTGATAATGCTATTTAACTCTCCACTTCATATACAATTCTTCTCCTCTAATATTTATTGTGCATGTTGAAAATTTTTACTAGATCTTCATTTCCAGGTGATGTCCATGTGTCTATATGATAGCATTTTGATTTGCCAGCTGATGTACATTTCTCAGTAATGCAGCACTTGAATGTATAGCCATTGATGTGAACTTTGAAGAGGTATTATAGGACTAGAAGGAACCTAAAAATTGCTTTAAGAGCCTCTTTCATCTTTAAACAATTCAGACACAAAATTCAAGTGCAAAGCATTCCATTGATTCAAGATTATTTAGCACGTTTGAACAGCTTTCTGAAAAAAGCCACATAGCTAAAATTTTGTCACATTTCTGTAAGCCTTTGCTGGTGATTTTTATGAATGTTAAAGGCAGGGAAATGGTTTTGATTTTTTTCCCCAAGGAAAGACTAAGTTTTCCTGTGGTGAAAAGACAACCATCGTTTGCTGAGATTTCCATTGCTGTGACTAATTTACTTGTCCTGCTCTTTCAGTAATTAGCCCAGATGAGCTCTCTTTCTGCCAGTTGGAATTCCCAGAGTGTCTGAGGGAAATCCTGGTGCTTTCTGTTTGCATCAGTGGAAATGAGGAAGATCCTGGGTCACTCTGAACACAGCCTTTGGCATTGTACCCCAGTGTGCAATCAGCCCTGCTCACAGGGCTCACTGCCTTCGCTGCTCTGTGCTCATCCATCACCTCCCCACTGATTAATGTTTGGTAGTGGTGTGCTCTTTCTTGCCAGGGATGAGACATCCCAGAAGGGTCACCTTTGAGGAGCAAACATTTAAAACAGATGGGTGGAAAATGCTACCTGGGAGATTTTTTGACACCTTGAGTTTCTAAATTGGTTCTTGGATATGAGGAGAGATTACTGCAGAGAGGTTTTCCCCTTCTTCCTGAAATCCTTTGCCACAAGATTTTGCAGTATAAAGCACTTTTTTAAGTGGAAGGAGGGGGAAGGGAGGGAGGCATTAAAGATAAGGATTATATTAAGGGAAGTAGCCAACTTTGGAGCCAAGCAGCGTGACAAGATTGAGGTGGAAGAGCAGAGACTGATTTTTGATGTGGGATAATTTAACTTCAGACCATGACTATCACTCACAGTTTTACACATTGTAATGAATGCAGGCATGTGGCAAGAACAGTTTGGGAGCATCTGATACATGAAAACATGAATATGCCATTAGGCATTTTTAATTGACAAATTTTTGGTGTCTCAGGCTCTTTTTTAGTAATTTCCATTGTTATTATTCTTCCCGAAGAAGCTACAAGGGTGCTCCTTAGCTCTACAGAATGCATTGAATGTGGAAACATAGAAGCCAGTTGGGTTATTTCTATACTTTATGCTAGTAAATTATTTATTTTGTATGACAGCAGCTTTTGTAATGCATCTGCCTAATTAATCTGCTTCAAGTACCCTTCTAAGTAGAGAGTGTATTGGCCCAGCTTCAAGCTCAGCTCAGTGCAAAAGAGGGGTGCCAGGGAGCTGGTTATGGGTCTCAGACTCACAAACCCCATCTGCTCCAGCCTTGATTTCAAATAGAGCATCTTGAAGGGGTGTCTCCAAGTTGCCTCCAGTTGTTCTGTGGCCTCAGAGACTCTCAGATAGCTGGGAATGGAGAAAATGGAGATTCCTCTCCATTGCACATTGTCACAGCAAATTGTTTGCCCAGCTGGGGCTGTGCTCCATCCAGATGTGCTGGTAGTGCTTGGGATGAGTGGGAAGAAATTGTGACCCTTTTTAGTATAATCTGACTTCACTGTTATGTCTGTTTTCTCTTGGCAATGTCTGTTAGTCCCCAACAGCCTTTATGTGGGATGAATGGATACTGCTCTCCCCAGATGTCTATGCTTACAATGAAATAACTACAAATTGCATGAAAATTTATTCACAGTACTGCAAACATTTCCTTAGGATATGTTTCTAAAGGAATTCTTTCACAAAAAGCAGATAAAGAAGAGATAGCTTCACTGAATTCAAATGGAGATCTTTGATGTGTTGATATTCTTTGTGTATTTCTACCAAAAGCCTAAGTTCAGCTGTAACTATTCTTCAGGAAAAAGAAACATTTGAGCTGCAATGTTGGGGAGACAATTGTGGGAATGGGGAGGATGCATTTATTGAACAAATGCTCATAAAAAATATCTACAGAGCCATTCTAAATACAGTTGGTATCTGCAAATACCATATTAACTTAAAAAAGGATAATCCATTGTCCTTGCTTAAGTGAAATCAAGTGGCTGGTAGGATGCCCTTTTGTAGCAGCTTTGCTGACACTTGAGACCTTTAGATTCTCCTGCAAAAGGATTCCTGCCAAAAGAGGGATTGTGTTTGAGCAGCAATGAAAGCAGTACTGGTGATTTGAAATTGTAAAATTACTAAAAGCAAACCTTCTTCCTGGAAGAGTCAAGGACAAACCTGAAGTTAAAGGGAACTGAATTAGATATTTTTTTGGTAAATTATACTCCCAGGCTGCTTAAGAATAAAGTTCTATGGATGTAAAGAAAAATACTCCTTGAGCTTGATATCTACCATTTCTGAGCTAGCTGATGCTATTTTGTGCTTTTATTGTGAATGTGTTTATGTCTGTATGACTTGTGAGGAGATTTAAAACTTTGATCTAGCTTAACAAAATAAAATCCTAGCAGGAATGCTAGAGGAAGGTGCAGGGAGGCCACCAGGGAACTTGGTAAGCAGTGCTGGGTCTGCTGGAGACTGTCCCTGCATGGTTTGCCCAAAGAGCAGCTTTGCTGGCAGTGAAGCTTCCAAACAAACATCTCTTTCTGATCTCCTGAAGTCTTCTTTTGGGCCAGGCCCTCAAGTGTCTCCTGGCAGAATTCCCTAACACATTGCAGTAGAAATTTCTAGGTTTCTGATGGAATTTATTCTGTCTCTAAATTCTGATAGATTATCCTTGCCAGAGACACCTTACACCTGAGCTAGGGGAAAAAAACATACATCAAAATGGTTTTTTTCTCTGTTTTTTAATTTATTTTTTTTTATTTTTCTCCATTTTTAATAAACCAAATAAAGAGCATTTGCAGTAAAATAAATCAGCAGGAGAAGAACAGGAAATGGGAGCAAGTTGGACCATAGGAGGTTTAGTATTAACACAAGGAGGAACTTCTTTCCAGTGCAGGTGCCAGAGCACTGGCCCAGGCTGCCCAGGAGGCTGTGGAGTCTCCTTGTCTGGAGCCATTGCAGAGCTGCCTGGACACATTGCTGTGTGAGCTGGTCTAGGTGATCCTGCTCTGGCAGGGGGGTTGCACTAGATGATCTTTCTAGGGCCCTTCCAACCCCTGACATACTGTGATACTGTGAAGCTTTCAATGCCCTAGTACCCAGTTCTCTACCATTAATATCCACAGGATGGTATCCAGGTCTAAAATACAGATGCTAACAAAAAAGAGGATCCTAAAAAATGCAGCTTTTTCATATTTGCCTTTTTTTTTTATTTTTTTTCAAGTTGCAGAGTTATTGCTTTGCAAAAGCCATCAGAAGGCTTCACTCATGTCTAAAACTGTTGCCACCTTCAAAATACTGTGAAAGTCTGGGGCAAGTTATTTTAATAAGGCAGTGCTAGAAGTTGTGGGTAGAATCACAATGGAAAATCAACATTTTCCTTGGCATGGCTGATGCAGTAATCCCAGGGATTATGTGGTTGGTGAGGTTAGTGTATTCCAAGCATTTAACAGCAAGAACAGCTTTCTAATACATCAATAAAACTTAACATTTCTGAGTTGTATAGCCCCTTTCATTCCAGGTTTATTGTACCCATGTCATCTTCACTGCAGTCAGCTCTAGCTGCCTTGAGAGATGGAGAAATAGGAAGGCTTTCTTGGAAAGTGATTGATTGGGGTGAGATTGGGGCTCCTGCAGGAAGCAATGGAAGCTGCCAGGCTTGTGCCTCAGGAAATGCCACGGAACAACAGTGCAGCCTTCATAAAGGAAGAGAGTTTCTGGTTCAGGAAAGATGTTACACTGTGCAGGAAGTGCCTGGTGGTGATTCCTGGTGGAAGGGTTAATAGAGTCATTTTGTAGCCAAGATAAAGTTCAGCTAGTATTGATGGCTTCTTCACTTGGAAAGCTCTTTCCTTCTGCAGGGGAAATCACAATAGGTGAGAGTGGGAATAAAGGAGATTTCTTACTCATTCTCCTCCAACTGACCCCAGGCCTCACAATTTATGCATTGTGCTCTTTTTCTCTCCCTTGCTCCATTAGCTGCCCCTGCCAACTCTGATGCCAGTAGCTAAACTGCTTTCTTTGGGTTTTTCACAGGCTTTGCTTTAGGGTTTCATCTCACTTGTGGAGACTTCCATCCCAGATTCCCTCTCAGCACTTATTTAGTTATGCATAAATGCTGCTTCTCAGCAAAAGCACAGACCTGGGCAGGGAGGCACTGTGACATGTCTAATGTTTCCACTGTCAAATAGCAGGATTGTGGGGTCAAGCTAGCACAGCAGAAGCAACACACTTCACATAGCTCTTCGGTGATCCAGAGGAGAGTCTCACTCAGGCTTGGGTTTATTTGCAGTCTCTGATGAACAGCATTACCATCCTGAGGCTCCTGCTGTGTAGTGTCTTGCTTCCCTGTCTGCCCTTAAGTGAGACTCAAAGAGCATCATGTAGTCACACAACCTTGGTAGTCATCCAGGATACCTTGGCTTCTACCTCTCAAGCCATGGCTGCCAATCTCTTTTGTGCTACTGACCAGCCAGCCTCACCTTGTAAGTCCTTTTAATTATTTGTTTTTGGGTATAACTGAAGTTCCCCTATGCTGCCTGGCCAATTGCTAATACAGCTCAGCTGCCTGTTCTGGGCCTTGACATGCTGGAGAAGAATTCTGGGAGCTTGGCTGAGCTCAGAGGCTTTGGAATAGCAGCCAGTAGTACCTGAGGGTTGCTGTCAGTGGCTTTACCTCTCCTGTGAGAGGTTTCTTGTGCTTGTCCAAAATGGGAATTTTTCTCATTTCCAAGATGGGTGAGTGCTCCTTCACCATCCCCATCCTTTCTTCCTTCCCTTCCCTTCTCACAAAACTCTACAAGTCGTGTATGCCAAGGAAAATAATGAACCTGCATGTGGTGTTTTACTGCTACTTTCTCTCTGTGTATACTGTGTCAGATATATTGAAAGTAATGGGATTTATAACACTATTATGGTTCTGATAGTTGGCCATATCTGTGGCTAATCTTATTTTTCCTCTGAGCTCCCCTGTCCTTTGCTGCACTCTGATTTGATTTTTGTTTTTATTTTGGGGGGAATGTAGTGATAGCAGTCTCTAGGAGGCAATGTTCTGTCACAATTAGAGTTATTAGATAGCACTGTATATAAAAAGCAGCCAAAGTGACTTGATTTTTTTATTATTATTATTTTTTTGTGGTAGGTATAGACTCATTAGAAGAGCCTCATCCACTTGTGGCAGGCAGGCCAGAGCACAGCTCATTAGTGTTCAGATTGAGAAAACCCTGGCATGCAGCACCAAAGGTTAGCTACAAATGTATTTCACGAGAGATCTAAAGCTCTCTATTTTAACACTTGCTCTAAAGTAAAGCTACTCAAGCATAGCTCTGGATTGCAGTACATTAAAATGCAATGATAATTACCCTCATCAGGAAAAGATCTCCTCGTTATTCTTGCAATACTTGCTTCAAAAATGTATTAAGGAGGAGGATGCTTGGGATGCAATCCATGCAAGTAGGGGCTGAAGGAAAGGCAAGCCAAAGTACATTTTTGGACAGGCAAGGTGGTGAAGAGATGTCCCTCCCTGACTGAATCCTACTGTAAACTGCTATCTCTATCTATTAGAGAAAGCTCTAATTCAGCACTTGCCACTCAGAGGTCTCCCACAGTGCTCCCTGGGAACACTCAGGGAGTGAGCTCAGTGAGTCTCAGTGGTCCCTGTTTGTCCTACACAGGTCTGCTGTAGGACTGACCAATTAAATGTTTGGGGGTTTTTTTGAGTTCATATTTACTCAGTACTCCCTCACACAGAATTTCTGCTTTTGGCAGTTTTGTGGTGACAGAGTAAAAGGTGTTTTAGCTGAAAACAGAACTCGTTAAAAGTTAGGGTTTTATTTCCAGCCTGTCCATGCACACAGGGGGAATAATAGTCCTTGTGCACAATATGTAACCCACAGGATTTGGTTTGAAGAGCTCTATTAGCCTGGAGACAAGAGGGAAGCCTTAATTAGAAATAAAACAAGCAGGCTTTCAAGTACCCTGAACTTGGTGGAATAGAGAAAAGGCCTAGAAGTAAGAAAACTCCTTGATCTACCGACTTTCCACAACTAGCACTGCTCCGTTGAGCAGCAGAAGAAAAATAGGCTAGATCTCCCTATCCTAAGCAATGGTAAGGTTTTCTGCAACATCCTTCTTAGCAAGGGACAGCAGTTTGATAAGGATCAACATCTGATCCTTGCAATGCAGTGGAAAACTTTGCTGACGTGCGTATGTCTTTGAGTTTGTTGCTCGTTCGTAGCCCTCGGGAGGGATATGAGCAGGAAACCAGTCAGTTGGGTAATCATGGTAATTAAAAGAGATGTAAACTTTCAAAGCAGCTGACACTTAGTCATTACACCGAGCTGTCATGCTTGACTGAGCTAACGTTAATTCCGATATCCCATTATATCTAGCTGATAGCCGTTGAGAACATAGCTGCTCTCTTTCTTCAGCAACTTGCAGCTACAGTCATCAACGTATTGATTGCAGTGCACATTTGACAGATGGGAGATGTATTTAAGAGAAATTGTGCCACAGAGGTTTTTTTTTTTTAACTTAAACTGCTGAGTGCTGTATAGATTCCAGAGGCATCCTTCTGGTTTTCACTGGTGAACTCCTATGGAATCTACATGAGAGGTGCAAGACTGAGGAAACACCTTCTTTTAAGTTTCTTAGCACAGAACTTTTTTGTTTTGGCCCCTGACCACAAAGGTGATGGACAATAGGAGGAAAAGCAGGTTTATAGCCAACTTTACCATTTCCTTTGAACCTTCACCACATGCTAAGTTACAGACCTCAACCACAGTGAAGTTTCCTAATTGACTTCAGCAGCCTTTGATGGAGGGGCTGAGCACTGCAGTTTTCTATTCCTTGGGAATTATCTACATATTTAAGAGTTATTTTATCTTGTCTTTCTTGCTGGCATCAAATTGATTTCCCTACAGTGAAATATTATTTTTTAAGACCTAGTTAGATTTCACTAGATATGAAAATCCCAGCTAAGAGAAGCTGCTGGGAGCTGTAAGGGAGAAGTTCTCCCTTGCAGGACATAAACTCTATGGAAGTGGTAAGCTGGGTGCTAGCAGCAGCCTTTGTTCTTACAGGTGGCTAGAGGATGTGAGGTTTCCTTCTTCAACCATTAAATGATTTTTATTTTACTTTCTGAAGCATCCCACCCTTTACTATCTTTTACCAGGCAATGAATTTGCCATTTCTCCATTTCTGCATGCAGTTTTGAATCAGTTCATGTGCCCACACTGAAGCATGAGGAAAATGTTGGGAATTGTCCAGGGATAAGAAAATATGAGAAAAGATGAAAATATTTTCTTTTGCTTTGTTTAAAAAAAAAAAACAAACCACAAACAAACAAAAACCAGGAACTAATAAGCCTAATAACTTTTATCTCTTTCTTTAAAATTATGTGTTAGCTTAGAGCATGCCATGAAAAAAAAATCCAGAGCAGGCCTACAGACTTGCAGGAGAAGTGGGAATAGAGAAATGAAATGGCAAAAGCATTATTCATAGATTTATTTCTCTGTGTTTGGCAAAAAGATTGTGACTCTAAGGGCTCTCACAGAGACAGGCATGCTGTGTTATGAAAAGAAGGCCAAAGTTCAACTCTATCTAAAGATTCTAAAGCTGTCATCAGATCAATGCAGGCCTTACAGTGTAAGGCAAAAATCGTTTCTCAGCTAATATCCTCAAGGACAAGATATAGTTTGATTTGGCTCTTCCAGGAGTTATTTGTGATTGCTTTGGAAGCAATATTTTAAAATGGAGAGGAGGTGGAGTTTTATTTGTAAACCTTTGACAATCAGAACATCAGTCAGGTGTGAGGATAGAGACTCCTTCTTTATAATATCAATCTTGAATCTTCTTTTTTACACCTAATTGGGAATTGGTTTAATGAGTTTAGGAAAATCAGTCTGCCTTCCAAAATGTTTCAGGAGTTGCTTTTGTTTGGGTTAGTGCCTTCTGTTTGTTTATTTCTACACTGCAGTACAGAGGGATTTGGGGCTTTTTTTTTTTTTTCCTTTTTTATTTTTCTGTCAGCCTTTGCATTTGATTCATATTCAGATAGACCCTTAACACTGTGTAAATAGACTATCCAATCTTATCAAAAACTGCATGGAAAGATGCTGGAGACAACAATCTAATAGTTCATTGTTCCTGTACTGAGGCATTGTGGAGAGACCAACAATTTAGCTAATTTACTTCTTTTTTCTTTCTTTTTTTTTTTCCTCCCCTAAAGCTGATTGACATGAAAAATGAAAATGGTAAATAAATGCTCATGCTAGTTTATTTAAAGAGGTGCCCAGGCTTTTGGCATGCATCCCACAGGTTATTTAATAAGATTTGTGTGGAAGGCTCCCACACAGTGCTTTACCCCCTGATGGGCAAATGTGCATGCTACATGGCTACTTTTAAATGCAGGAGCCTAAGAGGCCTAATACCTGCTTCTTTATTCAGTCAGCACTGCTGTTCTTTACTATAAAAGAAAGGGATCTTACATTCTGAAAAGCCTCAGTCTTCCCTATCCTGGCAGCTCTGCCTCCAAGTAATGGATACAAAGAATTACTGATGGAGAAGTGCCTGCTTTCAAACTTCTCAGGAAGATGCTTAAAGAGATGCTTTTGCACAGGAGACCCCACAAAGACCACTAAAGGAACAGGCAAACTGCTGCAGGTCAGAGTTTTCTTTAGTTTGCTCTTGGTCTGATGGGAGATTTGATCAGAAAGCAAATTCATGGTGTGCTGGTAGTTGACTTCATGAAGTGAAGTCTTGAAAGTGTTGGGATCCCAACTGACCTGTGCTTGGCTCAAAAAGGGAAGATCCAGACCTGAGCTCCCAGGAGTGTCAAGTCTGTGGTGCTGTTGGTTAAAGAATAGAGTAACACAATCTCCAGGTCAAAGATGATGAAAATTACTGAGAAGGAAAAATTTTGCAACTTGACAAGGTTTTTGGTTTTGGTGTTTGTTTGTTTTTTTACAGCCACTTTTCTGAGTGCAGCTTCCCCTTCTTGGTTTAAAAGATGTTTGCTCTCCAGATTCTGGTGATTTTATCATTTAGGGAGAGTAGTAAACCAGATTTTTCTAAAGCTCCATAAGATGAACAAAGATATAATCAGCTATAAAAAAATCCAACCTTAAAGAGATGGGAACCTTTCATTTAGTGTCCTGTGCAATGATACTGGGCTGATAGTTGTAAGTGTTTATCACTCTTTAAGGTGATCAATACAGAAGCTAACCACAGCTCTCTCTTTCAATACCATTGATTGGAGCTGCTCCGACTGACAGTGGCTTCATGTACCTTACAGCTGTAGCAACCTATTAACATGGCTTCTGAATGACTGAGGAGATTTAGACTCTGAGGATGCTATTCTTCACTGATTTACAGCCCTTCCACTCTTCCTGAGGCTATGTGGAATGTAAATCACTGGTGAAGCTGAAGCTGGCCTAGGTGGTGAGCTATTCCATCACAGAGAAATATATCCATTTTGGTGTATTTACAGTAGAATGAACTTAGTTCCCCTGGTGTTACCTCTAAAGTGAAGTAGGGGTGTAATATTGAAATTGAAAATGAAGAACCCTATTTGTCCTTTGAACATATTCAATTACAAAGTTATTACTTGCCTTTCTCATAGTAATTGATTCAGCACAAGTGCACAAATGTTAGAAGTGCAGTCCTGGCAAACTCCCTTTCATCTGACACCAGTCCACTGCAGATACCTTCCTTGTATAATTTGTGCTTTGCCTACTTGCACTTGGAGGATTCTTCACATGGGAGAGCTGTGAACTCTCCTGTCCAGATTGCTGTCCTTCAGCAGGAAGAACCTGAGAAAGACTAAGGACCAGTTAAGTTTGCTTTGAGCAGTTTCAGTCTGCAGCTGGCCACAGTGCTCTCAGTGCATCTGTCTTAGTGGTAGGACCATGCAAAGAGCTAGTTTGACGGCAGTGCTCAGCCTGTGATACAGGCACCAGGGCAGGTGTTTGGTGGTTGAAGATGACCAAAGTTGCTTCCTCTGCTCCCACAGGATCACAGAGCAGAGTTGTGTTCTTGCAGCTTAAAAGTTTCTGTAATTTATTTGTTTGGGGTTTTTTTGACAATGAATATAAACAGTGGTAGTTGATTCTCCATCAGGATGAAGCTCCCATTATGCTCTCTCTTAAGTCCTAACCATTAACAGAGCTGAATGAACTGATGATAGTGCCTCAGGTGTTTATCAACAACTCTAAGGTTTCTCCTAAGCCTATGAATGATGCTTGTCTGGATGAGTGTGAGGCTCTACTCATCATAGTCTATTAACACTTCAGGTTATTGAAAGATCCCCTTGAAACACTTTTAAATTATGTTTGTGGGAGTCAGTCTAGACAAAATTGACTATCAGAGTTTAGAAAAAATAAATGCTCCCCTCTCACCCCATCCAGTAGAATTGGTTTCTGTGAACTGGATAAATCAAAATAATCAGAATAATGGTATGATGCTGCTGGCTGTGAAACAGGTTTATGCATGCAAGGCACTGCCAGAGCCTTGGTTTGTACAGCCTACATCTCCTTCTGATTGGTACAATGCTGTTCTTCCCTGTGTGCCAATAGTTTTCAATAGATCTGCATGTTTGTCACTGCAAAATGTTGCAGTGCATGCCCTCCCTGAGTGCTGGGAGATGCAGCTCTCACACCACATGCAGCTGTTAGAAGTCACATTTGGGGGAAAGTGGGTTCAATTTTGTTGGTGCTGTTGCCACCAGCCTTGACTGATAAAAGAACAAATAATGAAAAGCAGATTTGCCTGCACCATGGAATCACAGAACAGTAGGGGTTGGAAAGGACCTCTGGAGATCATCTATCCAACCCTTCTGTCAGTGCAATCAGGATTTCTTTTTGCTTTGTGCCTTTTCAAAGCTGGTCTGTGTCAAAGTTAGAGCTATGATACTGAGTGGCTCAGAGCATGAAAAAGCATCTATCCTACATAAAATAAGTCTTGTTTCTGTATTTCTTTTCTTTGTTCTTCTTACCTCCTCCAATCACTAATCCCAAGCACAGGGACAAAATCTGCCCTTGGCTCTATCTATAGACTCCTACTGACTTCTGAGAGATTGTACAGTGGGACCTGAAGCTAGAGGGTTTGCCTTAGTTTTATTTTTCATTCTAAAAAAAAACACCAAACAAACCACAACCAAAAAAACCACAACCAAACAAAAAGCCAACAAAGCAAAGGCCTAGCCAAAGCCCAGAACTGGAAATTAAAGACCTCAAATAAGTTATTTCTGTTCTTCTACAACTTGAAAGCAGGTTGTTTTCCTACTTCATTGTCTTGGTGTCTCACATGCTGCGATTGCCTTATTAACAAGCTGTCACAATCTCCACTGCTGAATAGCTGAACAAATTAGGTAGTGCTACATGTGTGTGACTTGAAGGACGTGCTTCAGTTGGGATTTCCTTTCTATATCTGTGAAAACCCATGGAAACTGCTTGATATTGAGTGTTTCTGATGGTATTTCTGACCTTTTGTGCTTCCTCTCCCTTCTTGGATAACGCACCTGCATTTTGGTCTGACTTGTCATGCATGTAAATCACTCTAAGAGGTGAAATGACTTCTTCTTGATTTGACAGAGAGCACTAAGTATTGTGCTTTTGTTCCCTACACTCCTGAATTCCAGTTGGCTAACTATACACACTGTGAGAGCTATTGTATCACGCTGACAAAACCTAAGGAGCTTTTTATTGGACTTTCATGCTAAATAACTTTAAAGGTACCACCTGGTGGTTTTATATAAATTATAAATGTTTTAAAAATACATCAGAAAAACCACTTCCACAGCACAGTTTCCCACTGTGGAGTCTCATGCTACGTAAACTTCCGATTACGGCTATTTATCCCTTCCCCCACCAATAACAGTCTGCTTCACAGGAGTCAATTACAGCTACTTATCCAGCTCAAAGAAAAGATTTCCTTGGATATTTATTCTTGGAGCATTCATTTTACTTTTGTAGGTTTGGTAGGAAATACCCACAAATATGATTTTTGCCGCAGTCCCCCAGATAGTGATTGTGGATGAAACTTGGCATAAAGACCACGATGAAATAAAATCAGTGCAGTTTCAGAGAGGAACATGGAGTTTCCCATGAGTCTGATCTTTCTCATGTTTACTGGGCACTGTGACACTAGTAGCTCTTGTATTCAGAACTAGATGGACGTTAGGTGTGAAGACCTGCAACAGATCTGAAGGTCAAGCTTCTGCAGGTGATGTGCAGTTTTCCCACTGAAACAGAAATCCAGAGGCTGATGTATCTGCTGAAGGCTCCTCTGTAACTTAGTAAGCTGTAATACATACCCTATCACTGAACCCCTGCAGCTGCAGTCTGAAGTCTTTGTAGTGAACACAAGGGAACACAACTTCTCCTAAAAGCTGTTTTCCTAAGGTGTAAGAGAAGCTGTGTAGCTTGCAGTTGCTGTAGGTAAAGAGCTTGCACCTTGGTGGTTAGTGCACCTCTGCTAGCCTGGTCTAACTTGTGAAGCTGTACTAACTTGGCTATAAGTCTCAAATGCAAGTCACTGGTACTCCTCAATGATGAAAGGAATGTCCCAAGGTCATGCAGTGTTTCCTAGTTCCCTTTTATGTGGGGGATTTGCTTGTTATCCTTCTGCTCAGGATTGTTTCAGAACTGTCTCTGATAACTCCTAGGACAAGAGAGCTGGAAAGCTTCCTGCTCCAGGCAAAGGTGTTGAGCGAGCCCTTGGCTGCGTGCGGCTCTGCTTGCGGATGAGGACAAGCAGCATTGCTTCTCACCTCCCTGCAGGCACCAGGGAGGGCTTTGGCTGTGAGTTTCTGTGTTGAGTTGCACTGCCCTGGGATGAACGCTGGTGTTGGCACTTCGTTGACAAAATGCACTTGGTGTACTTGTAGGTGATATATAACAGGCTGTGCTGACAAGGGTAGCATAAGGATGATGCTCTCCTGTGAGAGAGGCTATATGGGGCCAATGTTCAGTGTTCTCCCTCCTAAATAAGTCTTGAAGTACTGCCCACAGGAGGAAAGTTACATGCCTTTTTAACCCAATTATTTTAGCTAGGCAATCTTTCTTCCTCTACTCTTCTGCTTTCCTTATTAATGCTGACTTCAGGATAATCCCTTGTACCCCTTCTAATAAACATATGGTCTTTCATTAAAAAGTCATCTTGTGTGCTAGGGTTGGGTATATTCAGTCAACTGTAGTTAGTAACAGAGCATCAGGAAGGAAGGAGGATACTTGGATCCATCGTTTCCAATGTGGTGCACAGCCTCCAGGTGGAATTTGGCTGGTGGTGATGCCAGATTGTTTCTATACTGTGGAGTCTGGTGGTGAGGGCAGTGGTGGTGAAATTGGAATTCAGAGAAATGCTGACTCCCAAAGGTTGGCATATCACTGGTCTAGGTGGTCTTGTGAATTCAACAGTAAAGGAGACTTGCAGGGAAGCTGGGCAGTTGATTCCAAAGCAGGGGGTTTCCTAGAATAGGTAGTTATTTTCTGTACATGACTCCTGTGCATGGGCTTACAATACACTGCAGATCAAGTGTGATTTTTGATGGCCTGGAATGAGATATTTGCAAAAGATGAATGGTAACTGTTGACATGGGAGGAGAGTTTCACAATCTAGTACAGCAAAACTAAATTAAAAAAGCAACTGCAGAATTTGCAAATGTAACAATTCCAAGAATATTATTTCTTTTTGCCTTGCTATTTATTCCTACATTTGTAAATGCCAAAATGTCTTTTATCTGCCCTTTCTCAAGGGCAGTTCCCTAGTGTCATAGTAATTGAAAATTAAGAATTTACAATATTGTAATTAAATTCTACCCTTTGAACTCCTGTAGACTGTAGCTGCATATTAACGACATCCCACTCAGATCATGAGTGGCAAGAAGTATTTTGAACACCAACTGCTGCAAGATAACATAACAAGCTCTGACAGCTCTTTAATTACCAAACTACCCACCAGTTAAAAACTCTTTAATACTGTAGCAATTCTCTTCTTTGCATATAAGTCAGAAGGTATAACTAATTTGTCCTTTAATTGATATCTATATTGCTGTTTAAATAAAGGGCACATACTCCCCCAATATGCTTAGACATTAATTTGTCACCTATGAACTGAATTTGGAAAATAATAGAAATGCCTATGAAGGCTTCTTTCATTGATTTTTATCACCAGGAAATTTTTACCTCTGGTTTGGTCATTAGTCGTATAAAGTGATCAGCAAATCATGGGAAGTGAACCTCAGCAAAGCTCAAGTTTAAATGCTTCTGCATATGAAAAAGATTCCCACTGTGCCATGTCCCAGAGCTTGTGGCTGAGCTGGAAAATGATGAATAACAAGTCCTAAAGCAAATGTTGCAGAGCCATGATGTGGGCAGGTCTATCACCTGAGCAACAGCAGAGGGAACATAGTCCTGCCTGCACTACAACATCCCTTTTCTAGTCCACAAGCCCACCAAGATGATGCTGGTGGGTCATTAGCAGCTTGCTGCCCATGCCAAGAAGTAGACAATGCCATTGCTGTGCTCAGCTACCCCAAATCCCTCTAAAAACTGGTCCTCAGCCCAATACCTATTGCAGTGTCTCTGAGTGGTCTGAAGTTGGAAAAGAGTAAAACTAGGATGTGCTGCTCATAGGAGTGTAGTTATTTCCAGAAGAGACAAGGACATCTGGAAGATGTGACCAGGACTGCTGTGCAGCCTCTCTGAAGGAGGCAGCTTGCAGAGATCAATACACAGATCTGCCTGAAAAGCTGCTGGAGGAATGCACATCTCTCCTAGGGCTATTAATGAATATGCTGTGGGTTTCTGAACAGCTTCTGGCTTTGTGTTCTTTGGCACTTTGTGATCATGTCATGATTGAAGTCTTTCCTTAAATTGCAGCCAGAGGAGGTGGGAGACCGCTAATGAGGCTGTTTTGGGGACATTCCTCATGCTGTGTAAATACCCCTCAGAGAACATACTTCAGGCAAAGACAGTAAATGCTGGTTTCATTTCTGCTTTTCTCTTTTGTTCAATACCTGGCATCAATTGAATAGAAAAGTTGCCTTCAGGGCATGTAAATACAATGTGATGTTTTGATGATGATGGTTAAGATTACTTGTATTAATTTAGGTAGCAAGTGCTTCTGAGAGCAGCACTCTCTGCTTCGCTCCCATCAAGGCTCCAACAAAAGCAGAGTTTCAAATGAACTCTTATGTGCTAGGCAACCTGAGGTTGCCTCTTACTTTAAAACCACTCCATCCTTCTTCTCTGCCTTCCATGGTACAGAAAACAGTCTCAATTGTTTATATGCATCTTCTTCCTTCAACAATGCCACATCCTTTGCATGTGCCACCACTAAATTCAAACTGCTTCCCTTCCATCAGTGAATGGCACAACAGATCTAGGCTCTTAGAGTACACAGAGATTTGAGTTCTCTGAAACACAAAATAGGGCTCAATAAGTTGCTCAGAACTTCTTTCATGCTTCACTTTCTCAGAGTGGCAGGGCAGAATGTTATCGATCTAGCTAAGAAAAACACCCTCATAGCAGAAAAATAACAAGTTACCCAGAACACAAATATGGTGACCTGTGCAGAAGTTAATCAAGAGAATCATTAGTTAAAACTTTACATTATTTTGGCAATCATCTTTTCTTTGTAAGGAATTTCTAGGTCATGCTTTTCATTCTGGCCAAAGCAGAGTCTGATCTGACTGCAGCTCAGGACTATAGCAGTGAGGAAAAAGGTGACTGATGTGAAGAACAGCTGATAAGATGACAAAAATAAAGAGTAGCATTGTGGCTGTATGCAACTTCTGTCATTAAAATATTTCTAACAAGCTGCTAGTAAGGAATACTTTGGTATGCTTCCTTTTCCCCTGGAAAGGGAAAGTAAATATCAGCACAATGTAATAGGAGAAGAATGACTGGAAATCTTTGAGGTTTTGATAAACATTCAGTGACAGTGAACAGCAAAAAGTCCCCAATATTGATTCATGAGTGAGCCAAAAGCTGAAATACAGACCTGATGTAGATGACACTGTGGAGAGGAAGAATGGATGCTCACTCAACTAACAGACTTATGTGTGAAGAATCTTATCCCAAAGTGGCACTGAGTATAGACACACACATTACTGCCATGTACAGTATATTGTATATGGTGTGTGCATGGGGCCAGGCCACTGGTCTGGTTACAGAACATCCAATGAAATCATCTCCATAACTCCCCAAAGAAGGAATATTTCTATATATTCTGTGGCAGAAAGTTAATATTCATGTGGTTTCCCACTAATTCTGTCTTTGCTTTGGACCTTTTCAAAGTGCCTTTCCTTCTGTCAATCACTGTGGGTCATGAGAATCTCCTTATGTGAAAGATATGTTGTCTTAATGCCTTTGTGGGGTAACAAGTTGGTCATGGCCCACCAAAATAACTCTCATCAGAACAAAACCAGAATCACATGGAGGGAGAGAAGTAAGGAGATACCACTGGTTTAGTGAAAAGCCCAATTCTCTCTGCTCTTCTGGATAGAACATCCTGGCTGTTTGTATCAACTGCTGAAATGTGCTATAATCATTTAAAAGGGACCTCTAGACATAAATCTATTTTTTGTTCCTCTTCTCCTTTGTATTAAGTGAGCTCTTTTGTAATGCTACTTTTTATAGCCTGTAATCGTGGTAATTATATTTTGTTGAATCCTTCACAGTAGTCTAACATTTAGTAACATTTATTTCCCTGTGCTGGGACTTGAAATCTTCCCTGCCATCCAATGCTAATACAGTTATATTATTGTGGCAATATGGGAGCTAAGCCTAAGTACTTGTTGCCATTGTTACCTTTGGCAAATTACTTCTGGTTATTATGAGTAGCTGGATTCAGAAGGTCAGTGTTAAGCAAACCATGAAGAAGAGATGAGCAATAGATATGTTCAAATATCCACACAAAGCAGAGAGTTGTTGGGGTTGCTAATGCATTGGTCAGCATCCAGCAATCAACAGGGTTTGCTTTTGGTGTTGTGCTCATTGCAATGATTATTTCTTGCTGAAGATCCCCTCGTGCTTTTCCAGCAGAATGCATGTGTGTCCAAAGCTAACTCAACCAGATAAATTCTTTTAACTGCTAATACTACTACTGTCCTGCCAGCCTATGTCTATAAATGCTAGGCTAGATAGGATTGTAGTAACACCAGATCAATACAAGGAGGTACCTCGAAGGTAAGAAGTTTTGTGTCTCTTTTAAAGGAGAATTAATGCTGTAGTTTCTGTAACATACTCTGGGAAAGGGAAATGCATATCCCCTGTCATCCGCTCACTTGCTCTCCCACTTTATGACTGGTATTGCACTCTGTGCTGTAAACAGTCCCCATTAAATTCAATTGAGGCACTTCAAGACAACAGCAGAACTTGCACCAACTGTTTATTCCTCATTTTGCTCCTCCAGCCTGGTCTGCTGTCAGCATTCCATGGCAAGATCCTCAGCTGGCAAAAATCAACTGAGTAAATGTGTGTCAGTTAGGATGTATCCAGTGATAAATGTGCTTTTAGAAGATGCCTATCAGGTTGTCAAGTGCTTGAGTTGGTTGTTCAGAAGTCACAGAACCTGGATTGTCAGTGGGAGAAGCATTATCCACCCCAGATCATGTCTGCTTCTCATAACTCAGTAAGTTACAGCACGGACCTTAATGTTCATGACAAGCTGGAGTAAGATTGATCAAATGGCTGATATTTAACTAAAAGCATTGCTGCTACTTCTTTCTTCCTTGTACAAGGTTTTCTCAGATGCTCATTAGCTAGGAAATGTAGTCACTAGTCTCTGCCCTAAGGCAACTCCTGTGATATACCTGCGCACTTAACAGAGAGAGATTGCTTCAGCAGGAGAGCAAAGAGAGAGATAATGCTTCTGTCTTAAACAGGGTGATACAACAACAGTTCAGAATAGTGTAATTTGGAGCTTTTGTGGGTTTTGTGGTACAGAACTCAAAGCCCTTTGAAGTCATGAATCTGTACTTCCACATGCCAGTCCATGGTGCAACCAGGAGGGATGGCCAGAGGAGCAGCTCCTCTTCACCTTGCAGAGTAAGGCTGACTTGCACTCGAAGCAGCACAAAAACTCACAGAGGTTGATCTGACATCTTTTGTAATTGTAAAAGCTATTTAAACTACTGTAAAGGCAATGAAATTTCAGTGAAGGGAGGTTGCCATGTCCCATGAGCATTTACAAACGAGAGCCAGAGACAAGTGTCCCATTGCCTTTTGCAGCTCCTTCCAGGCATTGATAGGCATCTCTTCACCAAGAGGTTCCTCCATCAGTTGCTTTTTTTTTAACTTGTCATCCTTTCTATCTGGAGGCATCACCACTTCTCCATGTAGTTTTTGGTTTTGACTCAGTCAGGAGAGGGAAAGTGAACTTCACGTTTCCTGAAGCTACTGCAAGGACCAAGGGAATTTATGGTGTGCTGGCAGCAAGCTGATCTTTGCAGTAGAGCTCTAAGGAAACATAGCAGAGTGAGCCCTGAGATGCAATGTAACTATGGTAGATTTTTTTGCCCCCTTTTTTTGTAGGGACATTGTTCAGAGGACCTTGTTGTTGCTGCTTTCAAGAAGATCCCAGTGGTGCCCTGGGAAAGACAAGTTTCTTTCCCCTAGAACAGCTGGCTTGGCACAAAATCTCCCAGTTCACTAATAGAGTCCCCATGCCTCCAAATTTTAAGAGACCAATGATTTGTGCAGCAGCTGACTGCAGAGCTTTGTGCTACCACTAACTTGTAATATAAGAAAAGTCATTATTGATTTGTAGTGCTATTAGAGCTTCTTTACCCTCCCACCACTCTGCTGCAGTGCTTCTGACAAGCAATTGGCTCTCACGACCTGGAGTAGGAATGAGCAAGACAAATCCAATACAGGATTTGAGCATCACTGTAAGAACTGGGGAAAAAAAGGAGGTTCCTGTGTCTGAAACTGCAACTTAGCTACCTAAATGTTTTGGTTGAACAGCATGCCTCAAGTGACCGGATAAAATGTGCCAGTACAGCTGGAAGCAGGGTCTGGGATCCAGGGCTTCTGCCTTTCCAGAGGTAGTTCTGAGCTTTCTTGTTATCTCCACTAGCCAGCAGCATGTGGTTGCTCTGCTGATCATTTAATGACCAGCGTGCTCAGCAGGGGTGGGTGCTGAGGGCATCTGTGCCTCTGCTTTGCTGCTTGAATTACTTTAGCTACAAAACTTCTATGCAATACAAAAGAAAGCTCCAGTACCATCACCTACATTTTGAAAGCTAAAGGACTGATCAGAGCCCATGTTTTGGAAGAAAGGCTATGGTTGCTTGTGCTCAGAGAGGGTCCTGGCTGGGACCTTCCCACAAAAATGAGCTGGGAGTAGGACATTTGGTGAGTGGAGGTTAAGTCCTGCATCTGACCCACAGCTGCTGATGGTTAGCCAGACAATAGGGCTGCTCTGTGCTCCAAGCATGGGAGGTTTCATACTCATTTGAAGGCATTGCAGAAGTGTAGGAATTGTAGCACCAAAGTCCTTTACTAGATCTCCTCAGAAGATTAAAATTTCTTGCATTCTAGCTGTCCAAGAAATTCTGCCTCATTTCATGCTTTCTAAGTGTGCTTTTAAAAACATCTGGAAAATATTAACTACCTATATATCAGTGAAGGACAAGTGCAAGTTGGAGGAGCAGCAGCCATAATTATTTGCTTCTTTTGCTGGAAATGCCATTTTTAGGCAGTGTTGCACATTTTACAAATGCCTTCCATGCCAAATCATCCATGGAACGTACGGATCATCTCAATTGTTAAATTCATTAACCTAACAAACTGTGGCCTAAAAGCCACATTTAAAGCATGCATCCTAAATAGTATTCTCATTATGTGGAATCAGATTAGTCCCTAATCAAATTTGACTTGGAGCTTGGAGCAAAAGGTAATGGAGTATGACCCCTCATGTAAAACAAGGAGAGGTGAACTTAAGTATCTAGCACCACGATACCACGATCCATTTTGTGCTGTGCCAACTCATTCCATCCTCTCCCAGCATTTTCATCCTTGTGCAGACAGATTTGTGCTTGCTTAGCTCCTTACCTCAGCTTCTCACACACCCATGACATCTGCTGAGATATTTACAGCTCCTCTTCCCAGCAGCTTGATGTTTTTGCACATTCATGTCACTGATGTGACTTTAATAGTTTGGACCAATAATAATTACCAAGCCTATTATTGTTGTGCCAACAGACTGAGCATTGATGGGACACCGTGGTTTGAGACATGGTACAGAGAGAACAGGAGAAAGTCTCTGCCTCCAAAAAGTTTGCTGTAGAAGTGGAAAAGGCAGGAGGAGGTAGAACATGCAAAGAAAAGGGGCAAAAATAGCCTAAAAGGAGACAAATATCACAGCCCATTACTTCCATCCCAGAAAACTGTAGAGAGACCAGGGGAGAGATTCTTAGTATAAGGGAAAGGGAAGGACTGAGAAAGACTAACCATAGTCATATTCTGCATTTGGATAGTGGATTTTCTCCAGGGATTTCCAAGCGTGTCTTAAAGATATTCCATAAGGAAGATTTAGAAAAGCATTTTTCCCCTGGGGGTAATACTTCACCAGCTTGAGTTAGCTGCTGGGAGCCTTTTTCCCCACTTGCTGAGCAATTGGGCCTCCAGTATGGGTTGCTCACCACCAGCCTGGCTTAAGGAAACACCACAAAGGTAGGAGAGGTGGATTTTTTTCCCCACCTGCTCCAGCCAGGGCTCAGTAAGCTGCTTCTGGCATATCATGGGCCATACTTACCTGCCTCTTTTCCTTTCAGTTGAAGCAAGAGTATTCAAGGAGGCAGCAAATAGCATCCCCCATGAAGTGGTGTACACCAAACCCAGGAGGTGGGAGGATGCAATCTTCGGTCCCCTAGTTAAGTCACTGGGATGTCTTCTTGATTTCATGCAGGAATATTAAATGCATATTAAAGAAAAGAAATCAGCACCTGTCTCACAACTATTGCAAAGTATCTACATATTAAAGACTGGTTTGTGCTGACGTTTTCTCTTGTTTTTTAAATCCTTTCTTTTTGAAAAGCTGGGGTTTTTTTGCTTTTTTCAAAGGTTGTGTTCTTAGAGCATCCTTTGAAACTGTCCCATTTCATGCACTGCCATAGGTAATTCTTTCATTAGCCAACTGCCCCTTGACTAATTAAAGCTGTAGCTGTTCGTGTGATAAATGAATACTGCATTCCAAAGCTGGTTTAGCTCTTTAGCTGTGCATCAGCAGTGAAGGAGGAGGAATGCATTGCATCTACAAAGGAAAAAGTGAGAATTGTTAATAAAGCTAAAAATCTCCACCCTTTTGATATTCAGAAGCCCCAGAGAAGGTCTGTCAGCTCTTTGGAAAGCAAGAGACAAATGCCTTTAAATGTGGTCAAGGACATGAGGTGAGGTTACCACAAAGCAATTTAGCAGATAAGAGTGTCTGTGATGGTGCTGAGGTCACTGCAAGCCTGCTCATGTGCTGTTCCTAGGCTGACTTGGGATAGAGTTTAGATTATCTAATATTTGTTGCTGTCTGTCTGCAGCATTTAATGCTCTGGTAATGTCCTATGCCTGTTGTCCTACAGTAGGCCAGCATACAATATACAGCTCCTTATTCTACCTACTCACTGCAATTAGCTGCATTGACAGTGTCCAAGTCTGTTCATGAATTTGTAAGTGCTCANAAGAGAAGGCTTTGGGGGGATCTACTAGTGACCTTCCAGTACCTAAAGGGAACTGCAGAGGGCCTGTTTGCAAAGGCCTGCAGTGAAAGGACAAGGGGCAATGGTTTTAAACTGGAGAGGAGTAAATTTAGACTGGACATTAGAAAGAAGCTCCTCCCCACAAGGGTGGTGGAACACTGGTCCAGGTTGCCCAGGGAGGTGGTTGAGTTCCCATCCCTGGAGGCATTCCAGGTGAGGCTTGCCAGGGCTCTGGGCAAGTTGATCTAGTTGGGGATGTCCCTGCCCACTGCACTGGAGGACTAGATGAGCTCCAGAGGTCCCTTCCAACCCAAACCATTCTAGGATTCTATGATTTATTTATTTAATATAATATTGATAACTTCAGTAGATAAACAAATGCTTCCAAAAACTCTGTGTTCTGAAAGCAGCTTGCATTGTTTAATCAGATCTGCAGTTCTAGTGCAAGGCAAGAGCTGTGACTCTGGAAACAACCTCAGTGTGACATTTGGTGGGTTTGGGTGTACCACAACCATCACTAAGCCATCATGAGTAATCTGCAGATAGCAACCTTTGCTCACTGAAGGGTAAGGACTGAGTTAGTGCAAATTACAGTGATTTCTCATAACTTCCACTAAAACTAAGAGCAGGTTTTCTTCCTCCCCTCCCAATTAAAAGAAGTCATCCATTTGCTTTTCCTCTTTGCAGGTCATTTCTTCTCTTCAATCTTCTCAAACTAAAAAAAAAAAAAAGGAGGTTAAAAAGAGTTATTCAGACCAAACTCTTCAGGCATTTCCAATACATGAAGAGCTGCTTCTCTTATGCTTCTCCTTTTTAAGTTACAAAAGTTTTAGGTTTTTAACTTTTTGGCCCTTTTAAGTAAATGGAAGTTTTGATTTTTGACTTCAATAAGGTCTGTCTTTCTCCTTCTGGAAGAAAATGTGGTTATATAATTTGAACTATATCAAAACCTTTCTGCTTGCTAAAATAAAAGAACCTGTTTCTGCTAGTTTAGCACTTACCCACAAGTAGTCTTGATGGCAATTTCTGGAGTGCTATTTGGTGTCAGCATCTGGCTTGGCTCCAATAAATTGGTTCAAATAGAAAACCAGAACACAATATGAGTATATGGAAAAAATGGTACTGATAGAAAACAGTAAAAAACCTGAGTATAACTCTGCAGCTTGTAACACAGCTCCTGAGCAAAATCCAGATTGCACCTGGAATATCTGGTTCAGTTAACATATCTTAGAATCATAGAATGCTCTGGGCTGGAAGGGACATTTAAAGGTTATCTAGTCCAGTCCCCCTGCAGTGAGCAGAGACATCTTCAGCTACAGCAGGTTGCTCAAAGCTACAAACAACCTGACCTGGAATGTTTCTAGGGATGGGACTTCTACCACCTCTCTGAGCAACCTGGGACAGTGGAAATATGGTCATTTCCACCCAAGTTCTCAGCCAGTGCACAAATTGTTTAAATGCAGAGAAATTCATGAGAATTGGCTGAGTGTTGCAAAGGAGGACACAGAGCTCCCAATCCCAGCATCAGGGCCTGGAGGATGGCACAGCAGGAGCACTTGGGCTTCAGCATATGTATGAGGCATGAAAACTGTCCCTGCAGACTGACATTGGCTAAGGAATATGTCATCAAATCAGAGAAACTGCATTTTGAGGACACAGTTTGTTATTCTGAGGGCTCCTCTTAGGAAATCTTTTTCACAATGGAAATGCAGTGAGGAAAGTTTTTTCCCTTCCCTTTGCTCTCCCTTTCTGAGGTGTTAAAAGGTATTTTTACTGCTTTCATTGGGTAACTAAGCTGATACTGCCTTTAGATGTTGGACATTACTTTACTGGACAACTAATAAATTAGCTGAAAAATAGGAGCTAGCTGGGGAGAAAAGAATTTGGGTCAAATCTTATAAATAGCTCCTGATGAAAAATATAGGAACAAGAGAGAATTCAAAACCATTTCATGGGAAATGCCAACTTGTTTCATTTCACTACTTTAATGATTCAACTTCTTTGCTTTTTGCTTTGTATCAGCATTTTTTAGCTATTTTTATAAAAGCTCTATATACTGAAAAGGGAAAGAACCCTTTGTTCAGGAGTTAAATAAACCAAAAACATAATAAAATACTTCATTTTAGGTTAAATGAAGCATTTCAGATTGTGCCTATGTTAAATGCAGAGGTTTTGTTGTTGAAAAAGCACATACATTTTTGACCTAAACCAATTTCCTCCTCAATCTCACAACTGGCTGAGAAACTGAAGAAGCTATTTCTCCTCTCTCCTTCTCTCTGTTCCAGCTTTCTTGAAGCATTACATTTCCTTAGCAGACTTTACAAGAGTGCACAAGCTTTCCTGGAAGCAAATCTCTCTGTGATGAGCAAGAGATTTTCTTCTGCTGACAAATTTTACATGTGTGTTCTTTCTGGGACAGACACTGATACTGCAAAATACTTTGAAGAGTACTTTCCTTGGACATGCACTCAATTAACAGTTATTCCCTGTCTATTTTTGTTAAAGCTTTGATTATCGTGGCAAATGTAGGATTTAAATTCCTGTAATATTTTGTAAGGAGGAACATGTGTTGTCTTTGGACTGTAGACTTAGGAGACAAATGATGTGCATTTGCTGACCATCAAAGCTCACAGGTTAGCTCTGGTTGATCAGGATTACTGCAGAACTCCTGCAATCACAGCCATTTCTTTTCTAGCTAGGTTGGCTCCTGGCTGGAAAATACACCTCTAAAACTCCACTGGCACTTTCAGTGGTGTCCAAATGCTATAGAAGCTTAGTGCTCTGCTTTGGTATCCTTATCTCTCACTCCAGTATCCTTATCTCTTTCAATAATGTTGAAAAATACTTCAGAACTGTAAAGAGCAAGGAGTTGCACAGGGAAAGAAGTTAAAAATGGAATGGTTTTGCTCAGGATGCAGCTGTTCAAGTGGGTGTCATATCAACTGATCCAGACAGTGCCTGCCCTCTGCTCTATGTAACCTGCATGCTCTGCCGGTGGACCTGGGACTGAGTGTGCTGGGGGATGTATCCCAGTATGTCAGGGGTTGGAAGGGCCCTAGAAAGATCATCTAGTGCAACCCCCCTGCCACAGCAGGATCACCTAGACCAGCTCACACAGCAATGTGTCCAGGCAGCTCTGCAATGGCTCCAGACAAGGAGACTCCACAGCCTCCTGGGCAGCCTGGGCCAGTGCTCTGGCACCTGCACTGGAAAGATGTGATGCAGGGAAGCTGAAGTCAGCTGGGGTCAAGCATCGAGCTCCCAAGCAGCCCCACCATGCTCAGGATCACACCTAGTGGGTCTGGCATAAAGATGAATGAGCCCCAAAACTCTAAGTGATGTCGATGATGTTGTCTCTGTCTCTTAAGTCCTAAACACACAGACAAGTGTTGTGCCTTTTTGGTGAGTCTTACCAATGTGTTCATGTGCTTCACAGCACAGGAGGCCTTCTAACTCAGTTTTTGACCATCTCACCATCGTTCATTTGGAAGAGACAGCTCCAAGGCTGAAATCAAATTTCTACCTGCTCTTTACTGCTCTGCTGTGGTTATATGTATAGGGAGGAAAAAGGAGAGGAAAGGGAGAGGAGAGAAAATCCAGACAGTTGTGATGTTATGGGGGAAGGAAAGAGATAAAATGTCCATGAGAACAAAAAAATGATTTGTGTAGATTTCCTGTAAGTTAAACATTTCTGAGATGTATGAATGTTATTATCTAGATCAAGAGTATTATATGAAAATATCATTTAAGTTTCATGCCCAAGTCCCAGTTTAACTTCCACTAAGTCAATAGAAAAGATTGCAATATGTTGAATGGGAGTGAGCTGTAGGTCTATAAAAGAGGTTTTCTGTTCACAAGGGACATTGCTTTGCTATTTGTACTCTTTGTTTCTTAGGAACATCTCTCAGAGGTACTCCCTCTGCCATTTCTCTCATCAGAAACACGTGATTAATGATCTCTTTGTTAAGCTTTATTATTCAACTCAGCTCACTAACCCAGTACACGTGTGCATAGTTCTGAAAACCTGAATTGTCACCACATTCATCCAGGCTGTTGGACCTAAAACTTGCAACTATCCTGGAATCTGACAAATCAAATCATTTTAATGAACCACAGCAAACAGTTCATGTTGAAACAGCTGTAAGCACAATATGCAAATCATGTTTACTGGTAGCTTATGCTCCAGAGAAATAATCTTTCTATGACTGCTTTATTATTTACAGTAGTTCCAAAATTTCATTTTAGTCAACATTGACAGATGTCATCCATGTTAATACTTGGAACTGCTATATATGGAAAATGCTAAACATATGCAGAGATCTCATGCTTGTGAGTTGATAATGTGGTTGACAAATAGGTTTAACAATATCCACTCATTGCTGAGCAGTTGGCTAAAATTCACCTGAGGTCTGTGGTAACAGAGTGAAGAGGAAGGTCAGAGGAATATGAATGAAGAAGAAATAAAGGAATGACTCCAGAGAGCAGTGGGTATAATAAAAGCATGACAGAGGATGATTAATTATATTTTAGACTCAGATAATTCCCAGAGAATATGTGTGCATGATAAAACTTTCTAACCTTTCAAGTTGTAATTAAATGAAAGATACACTAATCTGACCAAGTAGAGACTATTCTTTTCCTAAAACAGCACTAATGCATATATTAAAAATGTGTTACTTTAAATAAGCAATCCTACCTGGCATGAATAATGTCAGAGGCATTAAACGCAAAAGACAGAACTGAGAGTGAAAGAACTAAATTAAAAGAAGAGGAGATTTTGAGATGTGAATTACAATGTGTAAGATGCAAGGAACAGAGTGAGAAGGAAGAGCTATTGCTGGAAGACAGGGGAGAAACCCTCCAAATTTCTTCTCTACTTTTTAACCCATGGGCTTTGTTTTGAAGATGTCCATTGAAGTTTTTGCTTACTTGCTGTCCATGACTTTGGAACCTCTACCAGAAGCAACATTGATTTCTGTTCAGGTCTTGAATGGTTATCAGGTTGATTTAGACAAAAATCCTGTGTAAAGTAGTTCATATGTATTCAGCAAAAGTAAGCATGGATCATGAAGAATATGTTTTCTCCTCTTCCACTGGTTATTACAGTTCAAAAAGTATCTTAACCTATTTCTGGATCTTGACATTAGCAGAGCTGCTGCTTCAGCTGAAATCTTGCAGCAGGTAGGTAGAAGCTGCTGTGGATTTCATGGGGATGGAGCTTTAGATAGCAATTATTTTCCATTTAGCTCTATTCCTTAATATCAATTAATGAGATGCTAAAATCTCAGGTACAAACCCACAGTGCTTTAATTCTTAATTAACACAAAAGGCAGAGCTTAAGGGCAATGAGCCATGTCCCCTTATTTAGTGAACTTCACTTTGGTAGGAGTCAATATGTTCATTATAGTTAATGCTACAAGAGATATTACAACCCTCATTATCCTACCTTACTTTTAATAGAGGGACTTTGTAAACCACATTTGCAGTGGACTGGTGGTTGTTAAGCAGGTCTGTCTGGTTCCTGGAACACTTAGCTTGATCCCAAGGGAAAGGTGGTTTCAGCTTTCATGCTCTCTACTGCACTTCATGCTGAATTTTGAAGGGGAAGACGACGAAATTGGGGTCATGTTGGTTTGAGATGGATGTGCTGGTGATAGACTGGTCCTGGTTTGGCATCATGAGAAACTCTTTATTGCTTTTCTCTCTCTGCTGGCTGAAGATGTGCAGGGAAACGTGGCCATAGCAAACGACTGGCATTTCTGTTGTTGCTTCATTCTGGTTTGTTAGGAGCACTTGAGAGAGCAACACCCAAAGGAACTCAGTAATCCTACCCTTTTACTCCAGCTCATCTTGGAGCCATCCCCTTTCCAGGTTGTGGTTTCCTTTCTGCCTTCTCATTCATCCTCTGTGCATCTTGCTGGGAACAGTGCTCTTTATCTTTTTCAAGCTGTCTTGTTCATCTCCTGTGCAGTGTTTGCTGGCAGCTCGGAGCTCTTCCACCACTGTTTTGTGGTTACGGATGCAGGGCAGACAAAGCAGAGATGCTCCTTGGACATTTACAAGAAGTGCAGAATGTTATCTTGGGCTTTGGTTTTGTTGTGTTTTGGGTTTTTTTTCTTATCAATGCTTGGATTCCTTCAGTAAGAAATCAGAGTGACTTTTAGTAGTAAATTTGCATAGTGAATTAGGAACTTTGACCAAAAGAAGTAGCTGAGGAATTATGTTAGGTCTTCCATTTCTCTTTGAAATTAATATTAAAATACTAATTTGCTACTGACTTTTTTAACACAAAATAGGAAGCATTTTATTGAGGGGATCAGTCACATCTTTAAAAAAAACAAAACAAAGAGAAAACCCCAAACAACAAAACAGAACAAACCCACAAAACCAAACAAAAAAAAAAACCCAAAAAGACCCCAGAACCCCTGAATAGTTGGGTTTGAGCAGGAAGATTTCATTTTTGGTAGATCTGGATGTATCACACAAGCACCAGCATACAACAAGCCTTTGTATTCATGCTCTGCTTAACATCAGCTGGCATTAAAACCTGAACCTGTGAAATGGTTAAGCACATGTTTAATCATAATGGATTATGGACCCAGTCAGGTATATCCTTCCAAGCTTTTTTTCAGCTTTCAGAAACACAGTTTCTCTTAAGTTTTACAATAATAATGCAGTGAATTTTGCTGATTTCACTCTGATTTGGCATTTCTAATGTTGCAGGCTTGATCAGCAAATTTTAAATCAAAGCATTTCCTGTGGCTTCTTAGATTAAAGTGTAAAAAATACAGCTCAGCTGTTTATATCCAAACATGCAGCACTTATAATGAAAGAATTACCCAGAATGCCAGTGTAACTATAGTAACCTGCATTCATAAAGATCTACATTTAGTTAAAGCCAAATACATCTTTGTTTCACACAGACAATGTCATTCTTGTAGTAGAACATAATAGCAAGAAAGGACTTGTGGATGCAAAGCTCAGTTAGGTGTGGAGTTTCCTACAAAAGAAACTCTGCCTTTGCTAGCAGTAGGCAGGCTCCCAGGCTGCTCCAAGAACATCAGAAAACAGAATCATTCAGCACAAGGTCAGTTGAAACTCCCATTTCCCTAAACTCTTGTCCACAGCAGAGGTCTCATTCTGCTCAGAGTACCACTGACATCAACAGGATGGTGTGGGACTGATGGACTCAAACCTGCAGCAACTCCTGCATCTGATCACTGTGATCAGAAGGTCCTCTCTAATTTTGATGCACTTTATGATGATGCTGTGTTAGAGAGAGAGATGGGGGTTTTTTGAGTCTGTGGCTGATTGCAAGTAAAAATAACTACTGATCAATAGAGACCTCCCCTGGGAATGGAACATTGCCTGGAAATGATCTTAGCAAAACTGTCTGGCTTATTGCCTTGCAAGTTTATGCAAGTGCTTCATAATTGTTTCAATTCTTCTTGTATGCAGAAAAGTTCTTATTGGCCTATATCCACCTTTGTAGTTTGGTAGTTTCAGAGAATGTAAGGGTATAGATATGTAAATATATATAATAGATATGTAGATAGATAGAAATGTAAGGGTATTTAGATATAAGGAGAAATTTCTTTACTGAAAGGGTTGTTAAGTGTTGGAACAGGCTGCCCAGGGAGGTGGTGGAGTCATTGCACATGCAGGGGTTTAAGAAACATTTAGATGCTCTACTTAGAGACATGGTTTAGTGGCATGTTAGTGATAGATATGGTTGGACTTGATTATCTTAGAGGTCTCTTCCAACCTTAATGATTCTGTGGTACAAATGGTGACTATTTCCTCTACTTTAACATATCCTGATGCATGGAGAAGCTGTGTCCATGTTGTCTCTTTGACTTCAAAATTAAAAGCAATAAAAAGCAGCTTGAAATGTTCTGCCTTTTCTTATAGCTGAAAACATAATTTCAAATGAACAGCACAGCGCTGTCAGTTGCTATGTTCTTTACATCTAAAAGTTGAATATGGTTCACTGTATGTAGATGAAGAAAAAGGGGAGAAAGGAAGTGTGGGATGCTGAGGGTGAGCTAAGGCTGGCAGGAGGAAAGGCTCAGTTCACTAGTGCATTTCCATCAGATCTGAAGTAAATCTGAGACAGTGAGTCAAAACAGAAATGATATATAAATAGGAAGAGAATTGAAAACAGAAAAATAGACACCACTACAGTCAGGATGTAACATTCATAAAGACTTGTTCACAATATAGGACAAAAGTTTAAAATCCTGTTTCTAAATCAATAAAGAATAAAAAATGGCATATTTCGCTCTGGTCAAATAGCTCTTTAAATTTCTATTTCAAATAAAGTGAAAGCAGGTTGCCATGACTACTGAGTGTCATTGAATGTCTTCATAGCTGTATAATTGCTGAATATTTGTAGACAAACAGATAAAATGCATCTTTTGCTTTCACTTGAAAACTTGGAAGCTAAATAGTTGTTAATGTAAGTCCCCTGGTGTCTTCAGTAATAATTGGCTCAACATTAAGCCATGATTATCTCTATCCAGACAAAAAGATAACTTTTCACACAGCCATCAAACATATATCAGACTCAAATGTCATTATGTGTTAACATATAGTGTATCTTAACTTTACAGAGCTTTCCCCATTTAGATAAATCAAAGCCTGCTAACACAGCTGACATGATTTTAAGAAGCCTCTGTTGGCTGTTTGATGTTTGCTTCCAAAACTTGATAGCTTCTTACAGAGAAGTGGATCTCTTCAGCACAGCTGGGGAGGTCCTGTGTGTGCGGAGAGTTGCACCAGGGGAGGTTTAGATTGGATGTCAGGAACAATTTCTTCACTGAAGGGGTTGTTAAATCTTGGCCCAGGCTGTCCAGGAAGGTGATGGATTCACTATCCTTGGATAGAAGAATAGTATCTTTGTTGGTCTGTTTCAGGCCAAGAGGAAGCTGAGGCATGATTATAGAAAGGAAGTTTTTTCCTCAGTTACTGCTAAAAATTTCATAAACTTTTCCCTTCTTCAAAATAAATGTCCTCAATCATTTTAGAGAGCATGATTTATGTTATATTGAAGTTTGTTCTTGTATTATATACTGAGCTCAGTGAATTAGGTGGAGATATAATTACATCAAATTCTACACTTTGTCTCCTATGTACATGAACATCTTTAACATCTGAACAATGGAAAAAAGGAAATAAGCTGAAAAAGGGAATGCATGGAATGAATCCTTTCAAGGTTCACAGACTCAGCATTTCAAAGATGTGTGAAACTTCTTTTTTTGATAGTTATTCCATTGACTCCTAGGTTTTTAAGGTCAGAAAGTATCACTAGAATTAAGTATTCCATTCTCTTCTGTAATATAGGTCACATGTTTCCATCCAGCTGTTTCAGTGCTGAGCCTCATAAACTCCCTTGAATAAGCATATTTACTGAGGCAGAGGTCAAGGAACTGGTCAAAGGAACTGGGGAAATGAACTGGATTGTTCCCTTTCAACCTGGCAAATCCCCTCTGTCCTATTCCATTTTTGCTTAAAATGCCCAACTTTTTATAAGAAAAAAATTATTGACATAAATAAAGATAAAATTACTTCTTTAGAAGTGAAAAAAATACAGATGAATACACATGTGCATACCCATACTAGTCTCATGCTGTGTTTTTCTACTTGGTAAAGTGTCTTTGAGAGCAAATAGTATTAGTTCTGCAAACATTTGTAATCCCTCTGTCATGATCATCTCTACATCTCTAATCCATTTGTTTTAGACAAAGGAAACTCTTCTGAAAGTTCAAAAAAAGCTTTAAAGATCAAATTTACAAGGTGGAGAAAATTCTAACTTACAGAAGTAACACTGCTGGAACAAGGAAAGAATGTATGTGAGCTGTGCTTATTGGTATAATTTTCTGGGAACCTTTCATTTCATGGCCAGGCTTCGCGAACTNATAGATGACCCATGATTCGGAACCATGGAAAAGAGTAGACAGCACAATGGCTCTAGAAACACTGAGCTTTGGACTTTTCTTCAAGTGTTTATTTCGCCAGACTCTTTTCTAGAGTTTTCCCAAAGCACTCTATGCCTTTGCTAGCCTATTGTCTATCTCTCTGTCAATCTTACCATCCAAGGAGATGAGGCTGCCTAGGGAGTTAAACTGCTGGACTGATTTAATTTCTGAATCGCCAGTGATGATATGAGGATGGTGAACAAACCTTTGGGAACAAACATTTGGTAAACTGTTTAGCTGGAAAGTTTGTAAGCTATTCTGTCTACGTGTAAGCAGGTACCATACTTTTCTCAGGCATATTATTACACCATATAGCTCTATGAGTACATATGGGAGATATATTGCCCCTGTGAGTTATCCTAAAGGCAGTACCTTCCCCTCTGGTAGATGTCTGCTCTGGTGCCTTGTACTGGCAATGGGAATGCTTGCCCCAGTGAGCAAGTGTTGGGTCAGTTTAAAGGACTGATGAACTGAAGGCTGGAGATGTGCTGTGAGCAGTAATCCAGCACAGCCGTGAGCAGGTCTCCCAAATGTTTTCCAGTGTAATGGTGAGGTTCTCTACTGAACTGGCTACAGTGGGCAAAGAGGGGAGGCTGAAGTTTAGCTAGAGCTGGAAAAGTTGACATCAAGGCTAAGCACTATTTAAAAAAATTTCTCCTCTTGTGTTAAGCATAAAATCTTGTTGAAAATAAGATTTTCCATGTCTTAATTGTAATACAGAAAGTGTCTTTTATTCTTCTTATGCTTGAGATAGCAAGGCAATTTCAGAACTGAAACTGATTGTCTCAGACATTCATGACTCAAATATTTAATCTAAAGGGTAAAATTCCCAGAGTACTTCTCTCATCATTCTTTAGTTCTATAGAGAATAAAAGCTTCAGCTTTATATGATCTGATATTATTTCCATTATTGGTATTATGCTGGAGGCAAATATCCTTCAAAAAGCAAAATCAACTTCCCCAGTGCTCAGTAAGTCACACACCACAAAGGCTCAATCTCTCCTTTGCACCATGTTCTGGAGATGCCTTGTAATCTGCTGAGAATTTAATAACAATTATTTTACTACTTGTAGTGGAGAGCCTTTAAGATGTAATATAAAATATTCATCTGAAATCTGCTGTAGCCAACTTTCAGGGGCAATTTAGGACTGAAGGATGAATTTTCCAACTAACTGTAGAGTTGAAGTAGTAGTATGCCTCTATGTATATGGATCTGAGTACCTGTCCACGTGGATGTGCAAGGACTTTCTTTGGCACCATTCTGATTTTAATGTTCTAATACATGACAAGCCTGTGCTAAGTAATAGCTTACTCTTAAGTAGTTTATGTATTTTTGAAGCTCTGCCTCTGGAAGCAGGAATCAAAGTAAAAAGGCAGCAAATTCATTTTTTCCAATAAATCCTCAAATTCTTTGTCTCCTTAATAACACCTCAAAAAAATTTCAGGTGATCTGAGTCCATCTGTGTGGTATATTGAGGGAGACTGACTCACAATACATCTCCATACAACTGCTTCCATCTGAAAGTGGTGTGAGCTGCTAAATAAGGACTTCTAAACAGCATGCAGAATAATATGACAAACTGTAAAATATTCTGCAATTGAAAACAGTAGGTAATATAATGTACCTTACCTGTAATATAGAAAGGACCTCTGAATGATATTAGACAAACTCCTGGTGCCTTTTATTCAGTTCTTACTGAGCAGAAATCCCATTGACTTTATCACCTTAGCAGGGATTTATCCATCCTGCCTGATACCATAACAACATGAATGTGGATTGTTTTCTCTATTTCTTGTAATACAAGGGAATATGCTCTGTAATTATGTGTAATGAGGTCTGTAAGGCTATGAGGGGTGTGTGTGTCTGCACGTTAGCCACAGACATGCAGGCAGGAGATGGATACAAGTTCTCTACTATCAGTCATTTCCAAACATAAAATGAAGCAGTGGGGAAGATTGCTTACCCCAGCTGCACAAAGCATTTACAGAAGGAACTTGTGCAAACAAATGTTTGTAGGAGTGTAAAAGTGAGGACTAGAATAAATACATGAGAATTCAGGACACGTGGGTGATAATTGTATAATGGTATGTACATAGAGCAGCAAGATCAAAGATGAGGCTGAAACATTGAAGCAGACAAAGTCTTTGCATCACTTTTTAGACTTACTGCTTTCTGTATCCAAAACATCTTTGAAAAACATTATTTGCTGCATATAATTGTCACAACTAATTTGTAGACGACACAGTTGTGCTTTGATCAAATAAAAGAACAAGGGAATTGAAGATCAAGAATAAGAAAATCATGACTCAGGACTGTGCAACAGAGAAAAGAGAAATCACACCCTGTGCCAAAGAATGAGAGCATTAATGTGTGCTTAGTCTGAGTATTCCAAACCAGAGAAACCAAACCAAAGAATTCAGAGTAGATGCCAAACAGTTGCATGCACAAAAATATAACATCCCGGGATGAAAGTAAGGGGGGAGAGGTGATTAATTGGAAGGGGGGAGGAGGTGAGTGATTAAAAGGGAGAAAGGGCCGAAAGCCATCCTTGAACTAACCACCTTATCTTTCTTTATTGTTTATCTCTTTCATACTGTTGTACCATTTAAATTTAGATAAAGCTGTTCTTAGAAATTCACTGTCTGCATGCCTGGTGCTTTTTTATCTTTTTTTTGCTGTCCCTGAACACAGCCAGTCTAGTGAGGGCTGTGGGGAGAGGGGGGCCTTGGAGACCCTTCCTCAAAAGATTGTTCTTTTGACCCTAGCTTCCGGTCAAACCAGGACACTTTTCCTTGTTTATGACACAGGAAGAGAGATTCATTTCACAGTAGTTTGAAGGGTTACAATACAAATGTTGACACCTGAGTTCAAAGATCCCCTTGCAGTCAAAAGCTTTGTGTGATCTAATGCACACAATGCCACAGCCAGGTAGCAGATGCTTGGCAATGTTGATAACATCATTTAGATAATACATGAGAAACAAATAAGCTGCCTAAATTTTATGTATATTGACATCCTAAAACAAAGACCTAAAGATGCTAATAAAGAAGAGAAATGCCAAATTGTGTTAGAAAAGGGAAGCATTTTGCTTGATTAGTTGCATCTAGTTCATGGCAATTTTAGCCTTGCAGACCACATTTGAAATCACTGATGCTATATGAGGTAGAGATATCAAGCAATAATAGCTGTGATGATCCACATTATTTATAGATCCATTTGGGGATTCTGATTTTGGTATTTTTCAAACAGAAAAACAAGTCAAGGAGGCATTATCTCTGGTAAAGTTAATGAACATAATAGATGATCATATCTCCTAGCTGAATGTACCTGAAATTAGTAGGCATTGTGTGAACTAGGATTATCACCCAAAATCAGTATTTCATTATAGAAAATTATCTGTATATTTAATTTTTTACCTAACTGGCAAATAGCTAGTAAATGTCAGAATGTGCCAGATAACATTAAGAAAGTTATTCAGGCAAAGATGCTTTGAAACACTTACTAGTGCCTGTGGTGCTTTGAGATGAAGAGTTGAAGGCATCACTCGGTTTCCTCCTGTTTTCTGACAATAACAGCAGGTAAAGGCAGAGCAGTTGTTGGAATGAACCTCCAGCTATCTGCTAACTGCACATATCTTTCAAGATAGTCAGAGACTCCTGAGGAAAATACAAGTGAAATTTAAATTCTAAGCTAGCTAAACCTTTGTGCATATATATGTTTAAAAATGAGCATGTATTTATACACCTGTCCACAGATTTTAGGTATTCCCTCTGAGTTTGTGCAAATACATCCTTCAATGGCATTATAATCTCCATTAAGTATAGAATATGCCCTGCTTCAAAGTCAATACATAACTTTTCTCCTATTCTCTTTTATTTGCTTTTTTTTCCAAAGAAGATTGTGAGGGTGAAGTTAGACTTAGTCTCTGGTTTTAAAGGTGAAAATAGATAATATCATTTAGCTTTAATTGATGACCTTTTTATTATCTTCTATTGCTTGGTCTTTAGGATGAACATAATGCAACCCACTCTTGTGTGAAAGTTGTATTAATAATTGCTATTTGGAGACTTGAAACAGGTTTCCTCAGCTTTAGCACAGACAGTATTTCTCAAATGGTGAGGTAGTCAAGTATTTTATTTTACATTTATAGCAGCTACTTGCTGCATTTTCTGGCATTTCAAGGGGACAAAGACTCTGGGAGACATCAGTATTCAGGAACAATTGCAGGAGAGTGCAAACATTAAAAAAGAATTAGAGGAACAGCAAGAAAGCAGCAGATAAATAATAAGAGGCATAGTCACTAAGAAAATGGGATTGCCACCTGTGAGGGGAAGAATGATGACTAAACATAACCCACAAACAAAAGGGCTCATCCTGATTTTTAGTTGGGCAACTGGTACCATGCAAATTCTGTTGATGGATCTACAATATCTAATTAGTGAAATTAACAGAAAGATCTCATTAAATTCCTGGGGATGGGATTGTATTAGATGTGTGCATGGGGCCATGAAACATCTTTCTGTTTGGGGGAAAAGGCAACATCTCTTGTCCCCATGAACCATTTCAGAAGACAGCCAGAGGGGAGTTTATGGCTCAGCTCAGCAAGGAAGCAGCTCATTCCTGTTGGAAAACACTGAGAGCTAAAGAGGGTCCCAGCCCAGGCAGGAGGAGATCCTGAAGGGAGGTTTCAAGTTCCTGGGAAACCTTGCAGGCAGTCAGTCACCTTTAATGAGGCAGGGCTCTTTATCTAGACTTCAAACAAATAAATGGGGGAAGCCAATAGAAACCATTATCAAGGTTCTTGGGTTATTTAGTTATAATTATTACTTTGTTAGAATAAAGACTATTATTTTTGGACATGTTCTAAATGAGCTTTAACAGTCATTTGCCTGAGCTGGAAAACAACTGAAAAAAAATTTCATTTTTTAAACATTTTGCACTACTGACCCACTCTTGTAAGTAGAAAAGGGAAAATCCCAGCCATACAGGCTAAGTTCAGGAAGCCAAGAATAAAGTCCTATCTGAAACGTTGCTTTCTTCCCCAAATAAAACAAGGTGCCAAGTAACTTCCAGTCATTCTTGCTGTGGCAATAACCTTTCACAAATAAATCAATGCCATGTTACTCTATTAACTCAACCAGAGAGAAAACTGTCTCCAACCAGTCAAACAATCACTCCTTTAACGAAATACAGCAAATTTAAACATATAGCAGGGAGTTAGGAACGATGGTGGCTGCAGTAGATCAGTAGGAAGAGGTGATAGAGTTGTTCACAAAGCAGTTAGTGCTGGGTTAGTGTGGGATATGCACTGCTAAAAATACTCTTCCCTAGCAATGTATCCATTAGAGCTGTGCTAGAGGTCTTCAAGTAGGAATAAGTGTGATTCTACACTACACAAGGATTACCATGCATCATTTCTAATGAAAATTAGATGTTAGGGGTCTAAAGAGAAAGTTTCCTGGTTGCCCATGCTGTATTACTCAAAAAGCTTTGAGGCTAATGGTTGTATAATTTTATCCAGATATGCAGCTACATGATGCAGGAAGAAGTGGTTTCAACATTTGATACCTGATGGCTATGAATTTTCTTGGGAAAGCTATGGAAGTATTTCAATTTTCTGCACAATTTTCAGTAGAGACAAAAAACCCAAATGTTATGATATATTGATAGTGTTCATTATTTTCACCCACACTTTTGAGTAGTTTCATGATGGCTGCTGAAGGAAGTTGTGAAGGAGTTTGGATGCTGTTTGGACACAATTAGGACACACTGTGATCCTGTTTGCTACATAATTGTCTGTAATGTTTAAGCTGTTCCATAGTAAAGCAAAAGGACTGGAAAACAAACATCAAAGCATATTAAATGGTCACCTGAACACCTAAAATGCCTTTTCTGAGAACATGAAAGCCCATCAGGGACTGAATTGATTGCTGCCTGGTTAACTCCTGATTTTTACTTTGTTCCAGCTGTAAGTGACACAACTCATTAGTTACTGGATCTCAGTGGTGTTATTGTCATGGGCAATTCAAAACTTCAATAACAAGAAGCCAACTGGGATTGTCACTTATCAGTACTGAGAGACAAAAGGGTCTGCAAGTGGAAGAAATAAGGCAAAATTTGGTTCATTAGTTGCTTGCTAGATTTTTCCCATGATACAGTGGCTTACTCAGCACCTTGAGGATTTGTTATATTTGTATTACTAATGTTGGTCTAGTTAGCCACTTGAAATACACTTTGTACAAATAAATATGGCATATGCAGCTGTTAAAATTCACAGCTGGGCATCGTACCACGACACAAAAACGGTTAAAAGACTGATTTATGTGGAAATCTTACTGGTTTCTGCTGAACAAGAGACCACTGTAACACACATTAGTATGCTGACAAGAAAAAGAGGGAGAAAAAATGTTTTTCATCCTTCAGTGAAAATAATAATGTATTTACTTCTGAAAGTGTTTCTGTAGGTTTGGACAATACTTTATACTTTTGAAATCAAATTATTAGGGCTTCATAAATCAACCGTGGTGCTGTCTCTGTTATTCCTGCATAATATTTTACTGACAGAGAGTAGAAATCATCACATAAAAGGAAGCTACAAGTTGTTGGAGGCAACAGTGCCTTTGTCAGAGTAGGTTTTTTGGCTGGATCCTTTCAGCTTCAACAGCCAGATGTATTGATCTGGTGTTGCATGTTCCTTTGAACAATTTATTTCATCCTTCCTTTCTCTTTCTTGAACTCTTTTGCTGGAAAATGAAACCAATTAACCCTTCCAATCTTGCAGGTTAACACATAATGGAAAGATACTTCTGTATGACAAAATTAACTAAGGAAAGATCTGGATTCCTGGGAGTGTGGTAGATAAACTTCAGAGATTTTTTTGATAATGGCCTAGTAACTCAATCATTTTCAGCCCAGAACAGGGAAGAAAGGAGCAACTCCACAAAATGAGCTTTCAAATTCCATTTACTGTCTTGCATTTAGAGGTTGGAAACCTTAACTAGAGCCTGGAGAAAGGCTGTACAGATAAAATGAAGGCAGATGAATTTTGTGCAGTCAACATTGCATAAATAAGGTTGATTTCAGTTTAAATAATTAAGCAGATAGAGTGAAGTTCTGCATATTGTTCCAAGTTCTTCAGTGGGTCCAGGATTTCACCCTGAGATGTTGTGTGGCAAAAAGGACCAAATCTCCTGCCAACTTTAGCATTGTGAACTATCTTGATGAGTTAGGTTTCTTTTCAGCCACATTAACTCCTGAGAAGCATCTTAGAAAGGTACTTTAGAGGATTTTGCTCCATAAGTCCCAAATAGCTGGGGAAATTCAGAGTGAATGAGAGCTGAGCCAGAGATGGAAATATCTATTTTCTTTGAATTCCTGATGCTACTGAAACTAAAGTTCAGCAATTTTTCTTTCTCCATGCCTCTCCTTCTGGATGTTATTACCATCTGACTAGTTAATTATTGCTATTGATTGTCCTGTATTATCAAAGAGACAGTTTCCCTTCTGTTTTACCTGTGAAAAATGTTTAGGCAGCCAATAATTACTTTGATGATAGTAGGTACAGAAATGAAGAAATACCTCCTCACTCCCCAGTGTGAAACTGAGAGGTTGGAGCTGAGTGGAGTGCCACAGATATTTATCAGTGTTACTGTTGAGTTAAACTAATGTGCATGTGACCTGCTGGAATCAAAGGGAAAAGCAAAGTGAGTAGGAGTTGGTTTGTGAAAAGGCTGAAGCACAAGGACATTAACCTGTTACCATATTTGGGAAAGGGACTCAACATATCCAGAGTCTAAAGTATGTTTTAAAACACATCTACAAGGCTGATAGCAGTTTGCCTTTTCTCCAGTTGCTCTCTGATGATTGGAATCAAGAGTCAAGCAATGTGGTAGAAAAACCTTGACATACCCACTAGTGACATACAATACCTTCTAGGCATGGATGATATTCAGCAGAATTGGCTTTCCATGAATAAAATTCTGACACTTCCACACCAACCCCTTGACACCAAACATCTGCCCTCCACCACTTCAGCTGTAACACACAGCCAACGACAGCCTCAATTCACAGCTCTGCCTGCAATAGCATCACTCTGGCAATTCAGTTTGTGAAGCTTATGGCAGTAATAGGAAACCACAAAATCTGCAGTAGTAAGAGTAGCCTAGTGGAATTATAGATACACGAGCATGTTTGTGCACATACTGAATTAACCGAGCTCAAAAAATATTAAGGAATATATTTTCATGCCCTGAAAAAATATAGTGCTCAGCCTCAACAAACAGAGATTTTTCTGTAATAGGCCTTGTGAGTATAACATGGAAAATGCTTTGTGTCTGCACCCAGACCATGGTCAGGCATGCTTAGCACTGATGGTTGCAGACCTGGATGGATGCTGCTATCATAATTGCCCACTCTGTGTATGCACAGCATAGAATCCTAGACTGGTTTGGGTTGGAAGGGACCTCTGGAGCTCATCTAGTCCAAACCCCCTGCACTTGGCAGGGACAGCCCCAACTAGATCAGCTTGCCCAGAGCCCTGGCAAGCCTCACCTTGAATGCCTCCAGGGATGAGGCCTCAACCACCTCCCTGGGCAACCTATTCCAGTGTTTCACCATCCTCATGGTGAGGAACTTCTTTCTAATATCCAGTTTAAATCTACTCTTCTCCAATTTAAAACCATTGCCCCTTGTCCTTTCACTCCAGGCCTTTGCAAACAGGCCCTCTCCAACCTTCTTGGAAGTTCTCTTTAGGTACTGGAAAGTCACTAGTAGGTCCCCCCAAAGCCTTCTCTTCTCCTCTCCAGAGCTTTTACAGGCTGGCATGCACAACCACCACTAAAATGTGTGTGGAGTTTGTGGTCCCTGCTGTAATGTGAAATTCTTGCATGCAGCATGCAGAACAGTCTTAAAATTAAGACATCCTTATCTTACTTGCCATAAATCACATTTACTAAAGGTTTGAGCAATGATCTGGCAAGTCTGGAAAAGTGTAGAGAGACTTAATTTAGGAAGAGTGATATAGTTGACAGTCTTGGGTCATGGAGAACATGACGAAGAGTTTCACAGGAACTGAGAAAACTAAATCAATGGGTAGTAGAAGGGCAGATGACTTTCAGTTTTGATGAAAGCAGGATAAATAAAACAAAAATTGTGTACACAGAAGGAAAATTACAAAGTCTAATTTTAACCTTGGGGCATTATTCTGTCTCTATACTCAATAGAAGGAGATGAGCATTTAAATGATCATCTCTGGGCTAAAACTAGTCCTTGTGGATGTCCCTTGCATTACTGGGCTCTAATTAAATGCTAACTACTCAGTTCAAAGACCTGATTCATCTCCAGAGCAGAACATCTGCTCACTGTGCACTACTGTTAACATGATCCAGCCTGTGATCTGCTTAGCAGCACTGTGCTCTGAAAATGAATAATGGACCTGGGAAGGATCATGTAAGTGAAGAACTAGAGATGGTGATGTTGTCAAGGTGTAAACTGCAGAGAGACAAGAGCACCCAGGGGAATGTGTGGCAAATTGTTTCTAGGGGCTGGCAGAGACTGCAGAACAGCTTCACAGGAGCTCAAGTCCAAGAGGACAGGAAGAATGTAGAGAAAGAGGCCAAGAATGATGAGAAAGCAGAGCTAGAGTAGTCCCAGTGATGAGCCATGTGGGACCACCTACTGCTCTTGTGGTGGTGAGGGGAAAATCACCTCTCTGGTCAAGCTGCAGAGTGCTTGATTAGGAAAGCATTGGTAATGGGAAAAACTAATGTCAAATGGTAATTGGTGTGCTCAGACTGGTAGCTACTGAAATGCCTATTCCAGTACACAAGGATAAAAATGGGAAGGGAAATACTGAGTTGAATATTGAATTCTTGAATGTTATTATGAGAAGTTAATGTGTCTACTGATGGATTGACATCCCTCTTTGCATTCTTAAATCCACAGCAGTAAAACTCAAAGAGGAGCCACATAAAAGGTTTGAGAGTCAAGGATAGGAGCAAAAATTGACATGTTGGTTACCACATAAAGTAAAGAAAAACTCATGAAGAGACATAAAATCAAACAGAATAGCTGTTACGTGTTACTCTTTTAGTGAATGAGTGCAGATATTCAAGGAATTGATAAAACTGGTGTAGGGAACCAGGCTTAAAATATTTATTAGTACAGAGTGTAAGGTATGTGAAATGCATGGCATGCCAGTAGTACAAAGGACATAAAATAATATGGATATTTGACTGGATCATTTGAACATCATGAATTTGTCTAGGATTAAAAATGGTTCCACAGGAATAAGAGCTCTTATTCCCCAGTGTGTAAGCAGGTTATATGGTGACTGTCCCATTTATGGGCTTCTTTAAAGTTCCTTTGAAGGCCTTTGTGTTTCATGTGTCAGAACAAGTGCAGAACAGCTGAGGGACAATTGTTCTGATCTAGTCTGGCAGTATTTCTGTTCCAGGCTTGTACATGTTTAAGGGCCATTTAGCAGTGAACTTGTGGCATTCTGAGGATTGCTCAGGTGCATAGAAGATTCACCCTTAGCTTGAAGCCTAAGCACAAAGAAGTTTTGGAGAAGTCATGGCTACCAAAGAATTGGGGAATGTGCATGAGAGCTTTGACATTTGCATCCTTGTTCTGTCCTGTAGCAGTGACTCTGGACAAGGCTCTACAAAGCAGCCTGTCAGGTAGTAAATGACATAAACAAAGCTTGGAGTGTGTACTTCCAATGGCATTTCATAGCATAAGCTTTGTTTTGAGAGAGTGTGTCAAAACTGATGGGGTTTGAGTAAAAAGGGAATACAGGAGATGGAAGCATGAAGGAGACTAGCTCTGGATAAGAACAGAAATAATAGAAATACAAGCCCTGCAAAGGGAGATAAAATTCCCAATATGTGATTTATGTTAGGAATGTGTGTCCTAAATAATTTGGTGATACTTTGCAGTGGATTCCTATTTTCAGATGACTAGAAGAATGACCTCTGGGACACTGGGACCATCTCTGGGAATATAAAAACAGCCCATACTGGGTCAGCCAAGAAATCCAGTAGCAGTCACAGCACATGCTAAGATAGGAGTGATAAACAGATAGGGAGAGTTTCCCTATAAGAACATCCCAGGTTTTGTTGCTTGTTATGCAAGGGGTGTGTTTAGTAACTCCTAAAAGAGTTTTTAAGCATTTGCTTGTTGAACCACTTCATGAACTCATGGAAAACTTCTGCTTCATTTGCCTGGTCTGAGAAAGTCTCCATTATTTGCCTAAACCTTCAACTGCATAGTTTGTCATAACTCCTGGGTTTGCTACTGGAAGACACTGTGAAAATTCCTATTTCTCTGACATTTAGCAGCACTGTGATTACACATCCTTTTAAACCACACCTCTTGTTCACAACTCCTAATAACAATAATCTTTTCCAGAAAGTCACTCTTATTTTTGGTTGGAAACATTCAAGTTTTGTTCTTAACTAATATTAGTCACTTCCAGTTTAATAGGTAGCTTTTACATTTGGGCAAACCCAGTCTCCTCATATAGGGCTTTGGGAATTGCTTCAAAGAGTTGGAGCTGGATGTTTGTGTATTCTTCCATTCACTTTATATTGTTAATTTTACTGAGTTTTGTTAAAAAATGTTTATTGGCTTCATTATGAATGAAGTCAGGCCTAAGGCAAACACCTTCCAGAATAACAAGTGATTTTGGAGGCCAAAATTGAAGTTGTATTTTCTTCCTATCAGTTCTTACAGGACACAGAAGAGTGTGAGTGGTATCTGGTTTGGCTTTATAGTAGGAAATTAGATATAGAAGTTAACTCTTTGGTGACTGTGAGTGTTCCTAAATCATCTGGCAATCTGATTAAGCTCTTCAAAGTTTGTATTTGCTTTTACACACACACCAAAGCCACCTATTAGGAAACAGTGAGTGAGGCTATGATGAATGTCATGGTTTGATAACCAGATTAGTGAAGTCTAATTCTGTGGAGGACTTTCAAGAATCTTCAGATGACAGCCAGGAGTTAGATCTTGCTATATTGTGAGACTGGTAGAAAGAGCAGTGGATGATACCTCTCAGAAAATAATCTTGGTGAGATGGTGTCTGCAAGCTGTGAAGTGCATGGAGCTTCCTTAAGACACTGCTTCATTCTTGCCCAAGGGAATTTGGCTGAAACAGGAGGTTTTATTTCATCTCTTGCTATTGACTTTTGCAATCTTGCATCTTTTGCAAAGATGATTGTCATCATCATCTGCCAAAACTATCAGGGGAGCTTAGATTAAGCATTCACTTTAACTAAACCTGTATTACCTCAAGAAATTTCAGTGCAGTTTTACACTGTTCTTCTTTGCTTTGTTGTGATGCCAAAGTGCTTACTCTCCCTCTCTGAAGGATCAGAACTAAAGCCCTAAACCCAAGAGCAGTTGACTAGAAAGTCCATATATTAGATAGCTCTGCTCCCTTATGGTCAGCTATCATCAGTCCATCACACTCATGACCATCTGATGAAATTCACAGCATGATAAAAGGAATTTTTTCCTGAGTGAGGGTCAGTGAGTGAGCATCAAGAGCTGAGCTAAGACATTGACCAGTGCATATTTTCAATCATCCTAAATATCATCCCTTTAGAAGCAGTCACAGTTAGTAATTCATTTAGGTCACAAACCCTCTAACATAAACAAGGATTAATCTTGGAAGAAAACTAACAGAGACAACAGCTTTGTGCCATTTCTTTTGTTTGGATAATTAATGTTCAACATTAAGTGTTCACTGGGCTGAAACATGCATGGTACCAGCAATGTAAATTCATTCAAATGCAAACAGTTTCTCTTGTATTGTTTCTGGAACTCTATGGTACATTTGTTCAGCTCCCTGGTAATACTTTAAAAGCTAATTGCTTTCAAAAGTAAACAAGTATGCAAATATACTTCAAGAAGTGCCAGTTGGTTGGGTTTGAGCTTTTGGGTTGAAAAAATCCAAGAAGTGAGAACTATGAGTTTGCTGAATCACTGACAGTGCTGTCTTTTCTATTTTCTGTTGTAGCTCTCTGCAGTAGTTTGTTTTTTTTTTCTTTTGTCTATTATCAGTCTCTACAATACTTTCTTTATCCAACCTAGTTTAAGAAAGAATTGGAATCAATGCTTCAAGATCGTGCAAATTTTCACCTGAAACAAGTCAACAAAATAATGATAGTGGGGAGGAGACCACAAATACCCAGGAGACTTATCTATTTGGGAAGCAGCAAGCAGTGGAATATTTATGCACAAATTGAATAGACCTCACAGAGAGCTTGTCTCCATTGGCTGGGGATGATAGGCTTCTGATTGCTGCAGGGAAAACCTGAGCCAACAAAGCAGGGAAGGAGAATGGGAATTGTGGGGCAGCTGTGTCCCATTGTGCCTCTTCCCTTGTGCTCTGCACTGAGCTGAAAAGTCCTAGGGTTAAGGATTCCTTCCCTGTCTCTGTCTCTCTTGCAATTATCAGGAGCTCAGGAATTCAAATGTTAACAAGTCAATGTGCTCTTAGTTGTGTCAAACATCTTTGTACCCAAGTGGGCAGTGAAACATCTCTATTCAAGTGCTCTCACCACTCTTGCCAGGGTGAAAGAGACCACGAGCTCATCTTTGCTTCTTGCAGCTCATCCTTTAAGCCTTCCAGATGTAGCCAGAACCTTAGGTTTCTCAATAATAAAACTGTACCCATAACACTTATAGACTGGACAATATCCAGTACTTTCTCAAAGGCTAATAATAATAATTCTTCATGACCTTGATATAAGAAAACTCCTAGCTTATGTTTTTAAGGAAGCAGTTAGATTATGAAATCCCTCACTCAAAATTTGTGCCCAGCAGCCTCAGCATCTTCTGATGTGACAATTATTTAGGACCTGATGCCATCTCAATGAGCCAGAAAATTTCTCAGAAAACCATCTTCTGGCCTGTGAATGTCCTGCCATTAGATTTCTGTTGCAGCACCATTCATTGACTAGGCTGCCTCTCAGTATGATCCTGTGCTTGCACAGCAATCTCTCAGAGTGGTCTTTAAGTCTAAAATCCTGTTTTGAGTATGGTTGAACTTTGTTTGTTGATATACAAAGAAGTATCTGATCCTGAAAGTATTAACATATATATTCAGCTATTGAGGAGGTGATTTATCCCACAGAGAGAATTATGCTTTCCATATAAGAGAAGGGCTATGATGCATGAGACTGTGAGAAGGGGATTGCAATATCAGAGGGAAAAAATGGAATAAATGAACTTTCCATTTATTGATAGCATGTGTGAATTATTGTCATTTCTTTAGATGAAATTTGTGTAAGAAAAAGTATTTTTTTTTTTTAGATTCATTAACTTACCAGAAAAAGGATTTTTTTCAACGTTTTCTGTGGATTTCTTTTTGTGGTGATTGAAATCAGAGCCATGTCCTGAAGCTATTATTGTAGCAACATGGATTTTCTGGCTGCATTACTTGTTCACAGATGGTTAGCCTTTGACATGGCAATGAGATTGTTCACTTCTGCAAGATGTTAGTGCAGATCAATAAGAAAACTGTCTTACAGACAGAACACCTGTTTGTCAACCAGGCCTGCCTTAAAGGGCTTTCTGCTAGTACATTTTTGTTTGTTCAGTGGAAAGCCAGTAGTTTCCCTGGCTGTACCTTTAAACTCCCTCTCTTGGTGTGCAGTGTGATAGCAGTAAGGAGAAGATTCCCTTTGGAAAAAGAGGGAAACCTCCATCTAGATGATTGGACTTGATCTCAGAGGTCTCTTCCAACCTTAATGATTTTGTGATCTTTGTAGTGTTGGACATCTTAGCAGGTTGGGCTTCAAGCTCTCTTCTCCTCATGCTGTTTTGGACCCCAGAGGTATTGCAAATGTTAGTTTAGTTTTCTGCCAAGTAAAAAGATCACCTTAATCATTCCAATTTTAAAATAAATATTTGGAGACTGTTCTGTGCAGGTTGTGGCTCTGCCCATTTACCAGTGACATTAAAATATGAGTTATGACAGAAGTCACTGAAGTCCAAGACTCATTATAAAAAGGATCAGAAAAATCTGAAGGCCCAGGAAATAATGTGAGTGGAACTAGAAAAAATGTGAACTAATCTGTCTGGGGAAAAGAAGTATTCAAGTATTAATGCTAGAAAATTGCTAGCTGCTACAGTGGGGATCGAAAAAAATAGGAAAGTGATGGTGTTTTCTCAAAGATGAGGAGGTAATAGTCTCTTTGCTTGGTGAGAACACTGCTGGAAAGCACAGAGCACCATTTCAATTAGCTATGGCATTCTTTTTCCACTCTCAGGCTCTTGGCTAGGTTTTCTATTACATAGCATCTGCCTCTGTTTCTATCTATCCCTTGGTTTGCATTCTTTGTCTATCCCCACAGTGCCTATGTGCCTAGGCAGTAATAGATAAATGCCTGTGTATCTGGTGCTTTGTACACTGATTTCAGATGTTCTTGAAACTTGATTACCTCATGTTGCTTGTCCATGTTTTAGTGAACAGTGCTGAAGAGCAGACTAGAGATAAATGGTGGGTTGGGAAAACAGGGCAGTTTTCTTTGCTTAAATGGAGGCAATAATACTCATCCACCTAAGAGCACAGACTTTTGCTCACTGTTAATAATAATGTTATTGTTAGCTAGTTGAATTTGTAACATGTCAGTACCAGAGATGTCAGTGGTGCAGAGAAGGGGTGCAGACATCATTAAGGTGATGGAGGCAGGCTTATGAAGAAAGATGAAGAAAAGCAGCAAATGCACAGCTTGTCTAAGTAGTGATAATGATGATGGGGAGTGTGATGACAATCTAAAACCTATCTGACATCTGTAAACATAGAAGAGGGAATAGTTGTGTTCAGTTGGTCATAGCATTACAATTAAGGTTAATGAGGAAAACTGGGCAAAAGAAAACACAGAATGTTTGGATATTTTTTGGCTGCTCAGCCCAATGGTAGCTCACATTAACCACTAGAATGGTATCTTCAAAGGATCCCCTCCTGCATCAGCAGAAGTACAATTGCTTAAATAATGTGAAAATAAATTGAGCAAGATGCTCCTGAGTGTGTGGAGGAAAACATTATGATACTGGGAAAGGTCTGGGCAGGATGACCTCTTCTGCTTCTCATTTCCAGCACTCTATTGGAATGAGTTGGTAGAAATGCCTTGCTTCTGGTTTGCAGGCATTTCTCATAGGTGCTTTTCCCTAGGAATTTGCAATATATGCAGAAGGACTCCTGCATATTTATTTTTTCCTTTTTGGATTATCACCTTCAAAGATATGACTTGGTTTGTTTTGGGCTAGAAGTTGGATTCTTGAATTATTTTTAATTGTAATATGGCTCTTTTGTGATCACAGAAGGCAGAGTTCAAATAATTTCCTGTTTTTTCTCTGTCTGCACTTAAGCTTTCAAGATACTTTCTCCTTTTTGATGAGGATGTAAGTACAGCATAAAGTTTCTTGGCTGCAGTACTGTAGAGGAAAGAAATCAGAAATCATTAGCTAAAAGTAATTGAGTTATGTGAATTATAACACCCTGTGAGACACAGGGTTGTTTTGTCTTGAATTGAAATTTATTGATGTTTGCCAATGAAGTGTCTATGTGTTTCACAAAAAGATGTTTTAGTTACAAAAATACCCCAAACTGTTTGAAAAGCAACTTTTAATTTAGAAAGCTGATTCCAAAAGTCTCAGGGATAGTATTTGGGTGAATACTGATTATTACCCAGGGTAAATGAGAGAGAGAAAAAGCAATGTGTGTTCTGCCTACCCTTCTTGGTTCTGCTCTAGCTGCAGAGCTCCCTACACACTGCTACTGTTTAACTAATAAAAAATAAATTATTATGAATTTCAAGCCAGTGCTGAAATGTATCAGAGGTTGCTTTCAAAGTAGGAAATTATTTGCTCACTAGACTTCATGTATTTCCACTCAAGTATGCAGCCCTTTTTATTCATGCTCTAAGGGAACAGAGTGAACTGAATTGCACATGTATTCAGAGAAGCAGTACAAATCTGAACAGGAGCCAGATGATCAATTATTAGGAGGTAGTACTGCATTGTGTTGTTCACCAGGAGCTCCAAGAGAGAAAAGAAAGAAATTGTCAAAGAAACATTCAATGCAGTTACAAAAAAAAAAAAAGGGAAAAAAGAGAAAGAGAAGAAACCAGAATAAGTCAAGGTGAGAATTGTGTGCTGAGAGCTGGAGTGGAAAGACAGAGCAAATCAAGGTGACAGGAAATAAAATACTGCTCATCCACAGAAACAGGGAGGAGAGACACATCACAGCAGAGAGAAGCAGCTCAGGGTAGTGACTATGGGAAAATGTAGGGGAAAGGAGGTTTGGGCAGTCTTTGAGCTAGGCTGGAAACAGAGAAAATCAGTCAGGCTTGTTTTCTTTGACATGAATGTCACTAAAACAAAACAGAAGAAAATAAGAGGAACCAAAAGTTACCCTAAAATAAAATATTGCCTCTGTGCTCTCCCTTCAAATTCTGGTAAAGAGGAGGCAACCAGCCTGCCACTAACACTTCCCATAGAAGTGGCCACAATGAAGAGCTAAATTTGCCGAATCTCTTCCTCAGACATAGTTTGATCTACTATTGACCAGTAATAAAAGAGCTTAAGCATGCTTAGGTCTGGATGAAATAGAGTATTTTGAGAGAGAATTTTTCTTAACTCATTAATTTAAAACCACAATATAGTAGTCTGAAAATTAAAATATTGCTGCTCACATATCCACTTTGTAACAGTTACTGAAGTGTTTGATTGTGCTTGAAGCTAAATAAGGTTCAGTAATGAGCATGCTATAGATTCCTTAGGCTGGAGAGTACCAGGTTCTTCTGCTATGGATAATATATTCAGTGTAAAATACTTTCCCATGCCTAAACAACTGATTGCTTCTATTCCTTCAATTCCATCCTGCCTTTCTGTTCCATTGTATATTCAGTTCCTGGCAAAGGTACCATTTTCTGCTCAAATGTAGGACCAGCTGTTGGTGGTCAGAGTGTGAATGACTCAAGAAATATATGGGATGGGATAATGTGCACACTTGTCCACTGAAAAATGACAAGAAATCATTGCTTGACGTTGCTTAGCTGCAGCAGAGAATAGAATTTACTGCTGCTGTTCATGGCATACAGCATCTGTACAGTGACATTTTCCTTACATATGCTGTGACTTATGGGCCTTTGTTTTCCTTTTTGTGGATTTTGTTATAAATGGTCAGCCCCATAGACAAAAATGTTACTGCCACTACAGCAAGAGAACTCATCTGTAAGAGATCCCATTCAAAACATCCTCAATTTAATTCCCCCCTTAAACATCTCAGTTTTATACATTGGCTAAATTCTTTTAATCCCATTCCTGTTTGTTATTTTATTTATTGCCATTCTTTGGAAGATTAATGCAGCTTCTGCCCTGGTTATAATTCTCTGTATCAATCTGTGCAAACCTAGCTCTTCATCACTCTACCTTCTTTATGGGTCCCATTACTTTCCCCACCCTTATCTAACTACTTCATAAAAACCCCCTCACACATTTATAAAGCATGACAGGAGCATTACCATAAACTGTGTTACTCTGCTCAGTAAACATATCATAGACTCTCCATAGGCTAATCACCTTAGTGGATAAAATTATCTGGGGATGAATTTATCTGCAGCAATCACATCAAAAGAGGAACTGTCTACAACAGCATTGTTCTGCTTCTCTCTCACTTTAAGATCTCTGCATCATTTTGTCTAGATTGAAAGCCTGGATTTTAAAGTTGGTTAATGCTGAACAACTTTGTATCCAGCAGATTTGTTTATGGATATTTAACAGAGATCCTAAAGGTGTGAGATTTTTCAGGTATGATATGAAACAATAAAGAATATTTTAGCAGTGTGATAAGCAATTCTGGGTCTCTTTTGAGATTGATAGAAAAAGTAACATAGCTTCCCAAATTGGAGAGCAGGCTGAAGATAAAATAATAAAAGGATTAGGCAGTTTTAGAGATCTAGAAATATCAAGGTGCTTGGGGGAAAGGCTGTTAGGCAAGAGCAACACTCTGGCAGGACCAAACAGTGCTCACATGGTTGACATAGAATAATTTCTAAATCCTTTCTCAGTAATGACTTCTCATGCACGCTTTTATGATCATTTCTCATCAGTGGCTGTGCCTAAATCACATCTTTCTTGTCAGCCTAATTATTCACTCTGAAAAGAGAGTTCTATCTTTCATTATGAGTCTTTTCTAAGACTAATTTAACTTAACATTCATTCTTTGGATGCCTTTTTGCTAGCAGCATTTAGAAGAATAACATTTTGAGGCCCCAAGAACTGAGCTTCACCCGAATTTTACTGTAGGATGTTTTTCAGGCCTAATTCCACTTTGAGTTTTCACTCTGCTCTGGCAAGGAACTAGAGATGCCAATATTGGAAATGTTTGTTTCTGTTCAGCAGCAGAAATGTTCATTTCTCCACAGTTTTGTTGCCTAGAAAATTTGTTCTGGGGAAGAACTGTGCAGCTGCAAAGCAATGATCAGAATAGCACTGTAGGTCTTTTTAATCTCTAGTTTTATATTGCTGCTTGCAGTTTTAAGTTATAGGAGGAGCACTGTTTGAATGCAGGCATATTACACCTATTTTGCTCAAAGTGTGGGGTTTTTTTTATCCTTTCTGACATACTAAATATTAAATTTCCCAAACCACCCAAGTGACTAAGAGCAAGATGATTTTAAACATACTTCCAGATTTTATGCTCAGCCTTACTAGGCCTATATCATTTTGACCAAGAAATCCCATTTATAAGTGATAAAGATCTTTAGGAGAGTCATATCTCATTGAAACTTAGGGAGATTTAGAGTCATAATGCCTATTCCTTTTTGACATGGAGCTTCAGTTATTTCTCAAAAATGATGTTCTTCTCTTTCTGAATGTTAAAAGTCCTGCCTCTTCATATACATCTCTTAATGGCATGCCAGAGCTGTAAATCTCACCAAAACTTCTCATTTCTAGCCTCCATTTCTACTGTAAGTTGATCTCCCTTTGAAGTACAAAAATCTCATTAAAGGACTGAAGATTCCTCACTAAGAGAACATTGGATTCTTGGCTGCCTCGTGGGTTATATATCTGCTTTTTTGTAGTTCATCAATACACAGATGCTAATAGTACCTATTACAATTCACTTTTAATACTCCCTGTGACAAAATCAAACACGTGGGGGATGTGTATGGTCCTGTGCAGGCAGCTTTGCCTGCTTCCTTCCTCTGCTTTCTGTCAGGGACAGCATACAGGTGTGATAGGGGAGCTTTTTCTCATCCCCTCTGTCATTTTTGTGTAGGTGTATACTTGTACATGTGCCTGCAAAATCATAATTAAATCTACATATAACTGTGCTTCAATAACAGCCAGAAGCAAATGCCTCATCAGCATTCCTCTCCAGTCACTCCTGCCCTGTTGTCCTCTTGAATTGCTCAAGTTATTGCACTGCCATTGGAGATGCAATGTGCCAGAGGCAGTAGCTGCTCCAAGACTGCCTTGTTTTTCTGGATAGCATTTTCCCTTTGATTCATCTTTAAGAGCTTTATTTTTTTTTGTTTAAATATGCATAAGAATAAGGTCCTGTGTAAATTTCTCAGGAGATCAATTTGCAAGGCTCTTTAGTAGAAAGACCAATTCTCTAGTGTGTTGTGTTGGTTTGATATGGAAATCTGTAAGCCTGCCCTAGATCCACCCACATCTCATCCACTGGTGTGTTCTGGGTTTTCTTTGTGAATTCAGGAGCAGAATCCATATCATTTCCCATTTACAAAAATGACTTCTTTTTCTTTTCTGCCAATAAACCAAGTCTTGAGGATCAGGTTCTGTTCTGGGTGTAAGTATAAGAATCTGTAAATCTCTCAGATAAAAAGCCTCCTGTGGCTGATGGCAGAGAGCATTAGTAGAAAATTGTAAAAGGCTACAAATGCATGTGCTAATTAGAGCTTTGCATATCCCTGCTTCCCCTATTACACTGAATGGGAAATAACATACAAATGAAAAGAAAAAAAAAAACAATAAAAGACTTAGCATTCAAATGAAATATTAACATTCTGCTGAACAAAATATTTTAAAGATACTATGTTCCTCTAGAAGTTCGTTTGTGAGGGATTGCTGTAAAGTTTGATCTTTTCTGTTGAAATGACTCTTAGAAAATGAGTTTATAGCACCAGAAAGAACCAGAGATGCCTCTGCTGCATGCACATTGCTCTTCTCAGCTTATGAATTCTGACTCCAGAATGTTTCAAAGATTTGGCTTAGTAAGTAGTTGATTTCCAGCTGTAGCTGACCTGCTTTGCTCTTCTCCAGACTCTGAGCATTTGTACAGTGGTCAACACAAAGCAAGACCATAGCATTATTTATCCTACTTGAGATAGGGTTGTTAGATCAGTGATATGGGAATCAGGGCCTGAGTAGAACAGTAATGTTAAACCATCCACCTGTGGGCTGAGCTATGACCTCCATGAGCAAACTTTTGAGTGACCTAGACATCATAAGAAGCTCAATAGGGAGTTGAAATGAACCACAAGGTGCATATCCACAGGGAACCAAATTTTGCTAGTGACATTCCTCATGGACTACATTTTTCTGGTCTTTTGATAACAAACAGTGTTTTCTTTAGAGGAGGAACCTTGAGTCTAGCAGAACCCTTTCACAGCAACAACATCTGACAAAATAATAGCCCAACATAAAACTTAATGACCCACAGCAGGGTCACTTACATTGCTGTTGCATAGAGTCTTCTCAGACTGAAAATAATATATATCCACATAAGGAACAATGAAAATACTGACTATTAATGAAAATATAAATATAACTTTAGGAAACAGACAAATGCAGTCTGTTCTGATCCACTGGGCAAAAAGAAATCCAATCTATAACCAGGAGGCTGCAGAACACGTGTGGTATCTTACAAATCCCTACAGTGGTTACTGTAACTCCATATTTAATGAGTAGCACATTAATCAATTTGCATCAGTTATTATAATGGAGAAAAAAGTAGGTATGGCTTTGTGCTAACTATTTGTAGTCCAGTTTTTTTGGATGGGTCCATTTTTTCATGACACCTTTGTGTTACTTGAAAGTTCACAGGCCAAATTCAGCTGTTCTGTGACTTCCTTGGAACTGATGGCACTCTGGCAGCTGAGGTGCAGTTAGCCTCAACCTTATCAAAATGAGTAAAGACCCTAAGCTCTCTCTGATGTGCTCTGCAGCCATTGTCACTCTCTGTGTGAAGAAATCATCCTGTAACCTTGCACCTTTTCCTTCTGGAGCAGACATGGAGTGTCAGTGGATTACATATAGAACAAAAATTGGAGTGTAATTGCACGGTGGCTGTGAGGAGGTTTTTATTTGTTCTCTCTTGAAGTGGCTCATGCAGTAACATGGGACTTTGTTTTTCCATCTGTTACATATTCCCATCAGAAGCAAAAACATTGTTTTGTAAGTAATGTAGTAGTGGCTTATTATTTCTTAAAGAAAAGTAAAGCATAGTGTTCTCCCCTGAGCGCAGTGTACTCTGTAGTTCTGGCACATTAGCTGGCATAAACATTTTGATTAAAGCTTATGAATGTATTAATTACACCTGGGAAGTTTCCAAAGCTTATTCAAACTGCAAACTCTTCACTGCAGCCCCCAAATCTGAATTCTTTTTAGCAAATGTAGAAATGGCTATCCCAGGGTTGCTTTCTTTTTCTCTAGGATGTTTGTGTGAAGACAGGAGGTTCCAAGGGTGTAAATTTTATCAGCCATTAGTTTCTATAAGAACATTTTCAGGAAGTTTTCAAGTGTCTGAAAAATTTTTACTATCCTGGTGTTAAACATTTGCTTGAAGTCTGGGCAACTTTAATTCTGTTTAAAGTTTTGCCTGATCTCCTGGGTCTAGCAACATCTGCATATACTTAGGCATTTGTCAGAATAAGATATGGGTATATGTTGGTGTAAAATGGGTCTGTATGATTTCCTTTGGTGGATTGTTTATGGTGTAACAGAGGGGAGAATTTGACCAGCAAAGTTGTTTGGGTGTCACTACCTTTTTGTAAGTAACATGAACAAGTTCTTACAACAACCTTGTTGTGTGGTGCATAGAGCAGATAGAAGCAAATGGAACAAAGGATCTGAATTCTGAAATCACTGGGCGTATGACCCCCAAAAGAAAGGCATTATCTTATCTATCAACCTTCTGTGCCTCCACCAAACAACCCAAGAAGTCTCACCTAAGTGGTGCTTTGCTCATGCATTCGTGCACATATGCATTCATTATGACTGACCTGCCCTAGGAAGGTCCATTAAGTGGAACTCATTTCAAGCACAGATGGTCCTGAATAGCTTAATGTCTGCCTGGTGGCCAGAATAAGTGAATTCTTGATGGCCTTAGACTTCTGATCACATACATGCAGCCAAGGAGGAAATGAAAACATGTTTATCATTTTGATAAACAACCTCTCTCATTGCTGCAGGATGCTCCATGTAACTCAGCAGAGTCAAATACTATTAAATTGTCATCACTGTCAAAGGGAGAGCATATAAGTTTTGCTACCTGAGTCATAGTTAATGACTTCCACAATGTATAACACAAATCAGTACTGCTGTTTGCCTTTTTTATGTTTGTTTACTGATATATGGCTAGAACACAAAGGCAAGTTATAATTTTGAAGGGCAAAATATGCTTTTATTATTACCTCTCAGCTAGAGATATAAAAGCTAGAGATGACTAGAAGATGGCTTTCTGGCTTCTGCCAGCCATGCACTTAGACCCTATAGGTGATTATACATTTTAAATCACAGCCACCCACAGTATGCTCATACTTAGGATAAAATATTTCACTCTGCAGTTTGTAGACTCAAGGTGGCTTTATAACAGAGACAAAAAAGAACATGATTGCAGAAGTTTAGTGCCTTCCAGTAAGAATTAAACCATTTGCAATAGTACCAAATAGTTGTTCCTGTTTTACAGTAAGAGTGATGGATAATTTCTACAGGTTTGTATTTTAAGCTTATGAAGAACTAAGACTTTGAAAGGCTAGGAACTATGAACAGAGTCCTATTGCCACAGAGAGTTGCCATGTTGCCCAGAATCCTTCCTGGCAGCCAGTTCTGTCCCTTTTGCTGTGGCAGGCATCACATTCCCTTCCTGCAAAGCTGAGGGCATCCTATGAACTGAGTGCTCAGAAAGGATCAGCTCTTCTTCCCTCCAGCCCTGCTAATGTGTGGTGTGAAGAGGGTAGGAGACATGTTAGGACATTTTTACTCATCTCTGAAGCTACTTGAAAAAAGAGCAAAACTGTTCCTGATTTACAAGTTCCTATTCCATTTCTAATCTTTCTCAGATTTTCTTGGACAGGAGAAATCAAAAGAAAAAAATAAGCTATTTTTCTTGCCAGGTGGATAATGCAGCCACTTTGTGAAATATATCTGTCAACAGAACATTTTGTTTAGAGGATTTTAGGGCCCTTTCCTCTCCTTTAAGATCAATGGCAAATCCCCTATTGACTTGAATGAGTGGGATGAGGCTGTTATTGTGGAAACAAAGCCAGCAGCTACCTTAGCTCAATACCCATAAACTTCCAAAAGAAGACATTTCTGTTCTTTGTGACAAGGATTCAAACTTGCACTCACAGCCTATCAGGACAATAATTCACATTTTTCAGGACTCCCAGCACTGTAACATCATGCCAAGTCTTCCCATAATCTAGAAGAACCACTGAGAATAAAATCCTTCTCAGTAGTAGGGATGCTCAGATATTGATTTTACAGCCTTTCTTGGTTGTCTCCCTCCCACCTCCCAACAAAAAAGAAAGCTGGAAATTAAAAATAAAACCCACAGAATAAAAAGGTACTTCACTTTTTTCAGGGGAAACTGAATTCATCTTCCTCTCCCTTCTCTGATTTTTTCCTCATTTGTATAGCTGAAATAAAGATTTAAGATGAACCTCTCCTCTCCTCCTCCCCTCAGTACTTTTTGTGGTATATATATATCTGTATTCCTGTGAATAATAATCAAGAATGTGCTTGATTATTGTCTGTTATTTGTCTGGGTACCTCTATTCCCATTTTGTGTATGGCTTTTAAAAAGTCTAAATGTGTTTTAATGGAAAAATCTGATCCCACATAACAGCTTTTCCAGGAAAACATGGTGTGTAACTTGCAGAACTTTCTCCATATGCAATGGGATTTTTCTTCTGTGTAAGCACTGGGAAGGTTCTTTATATATTATTGTTAGTAGTATTATTTTCAGTGCAGTTAGAATCCATGCAGATAAAAGTTCCAATTAATGTACTTAACTAGCTAGTGGTAAAAAAAAGTGGGTTTTTTCATAGCTTTTATAGTTTCATTATATTTTGCCACTCCTAAACAACTATACACTTTAAGTTCTTTATTGCTGCAACAACTTGAGTTTCCTCATAACACTTAAAGGTGTTATAAAGCTCATCCATTGTTTTAAATAGATAACCAAATAAGCAAGACTAGCTCATGTGGTTATTAGTACTCATACAGCAAATTAATAGAGAAAATTAAGCTTTTGGCTCATTCACAGATATTTACCACAGAGTCTATGTAGTCTGAAATTAGAAATCCTTATTGCTGCATACATTATCTTTATTGTTGGGGTTGCAATCAATAAAATCACCAAACTCCCTTCTTATAGGGCATGACCCTAAGATGAATTAATCCAATGAGAATCTTCTCATTGCTTTCAATATGATTTGGATGGGGGACCAGGGATTTCATCCCAAGAATTACTTCATAGCAAAATACAAGCATTCAGGGCCAAGTTGATTGTCACAATTCCTCCCACTCCTAAGAGACATTTGAAAGGCTGTTTGTCAGATGATGGCTTTCTGAATTGTTGGGATCTCTTTTTAGTGGCACCTATTGGCTTTTAAAAAGCTTGTGTCAGCAGGCCAAAGGCACCTAAGAACTAATATATGAAGCAGCATTCCTCTCCAGATGAGTTAAGTATTTACTGCAGAGTTAGTCTTGTCTCATGCCTGCCAACTCATCAGTGTTAACCTCATGACCATGCAACCTAAGCTCATTTACTCTTAATGGATATTCACAGGGTTTTCATCCACTGACTCACCTGGCAAAGGTCAGTGGTTTGAAAAATCAATATTATAAAGCATTTCCACCCCTTGTGAAGTCCCTGTTCATTAGTAGTTGTTAAATCACTTAATACTGCAGGTACAGCTTATGGCACCCCAGAATATCACCTTAATTCCAGGTAGTCAAAGGAGGTTTCTCCCTGCCCTCCTACTCCAGTGCTTCACTAGTTGTAGAATCACCAACTAACAGGATTCACTCCTGATCAGGGAGATGCCACCAGACTCCTCTCCCAAACAGATCTCTTCCAGAATCCCCTGTGCACAGCCAGGCATGGATCAGCATCTCCACATTGCTTATTCTCTTACCTGGCTGCAGGGTTACTGTAGTGTTCAAAAGCACTCCAAGTTGTTTCAAAAAGAGGAAAGACAAAGAGAGGAATAATGCTTTTTATGCTGTAGTAAAAGTGATGTATTTCATAGCAGCATGAAGTAGTAATGCTTTTCTAGCAAACCTTCTTACACATCTTGCTCTTCAGTAGGCTGGCCACAATGTTTTGCACTAAGTTTAAACAAATCCTGCCAAATTTATGCTGCAGCTTCATCAAGTAGCCAAATATCTGTGGGAAACAGACTGGCACTATTAAATACTTGGTGATTATGAGCTAAATACAATGTGAACTGAGAAATTACTTGGGCAGTGCATTAGCCCACTGTGGTGTCTCATCTCCTTGCTCTGCACTGCAAAGGTGAATGGGAATAATACACCTGACACTTCATTTCTGTCTATAGCATATGCCACAAACACCAAGTATTCATAAACCTTCAGCCACCTTCTGTCTATCACTCCTTTGTGTTCTCCACCTAATCAAACTATTGTAAATGTTCATAAAGAACAATTAGGGAGAAGGCAAATTAAGCTTGATGATTGTGTACACAGTGGGAATGTTTCCTGTCCTGAAAACTGCCAGATCAGTGAGTGGGATAGCAAAGGACCATGCTGTAATTTGCAGAGGCTGATTGTCATCTGCTAAAGGCTGAGTACTGGCATAGAATCACATATGTGGGGGGAACAAAAACCTTATTTTTAGGTGGATTCCCTTAGTCCCCTGTCCTTGTATGAGAGAGTATTTGGGGGAAGAAGCCTGCAATATTACAAGTATAAATTCAGCCAACAGTTGCTGTACATTTATTGTAGTTTGCTACCTACATTTCTTCAGGCCCAGACCTTGGAACAGTCATTTTTAAGCCAAAAAAAAAGTTCTGCTGATGTCAGAGAAGCTTCTAATATAAGTCAAACGAGCTATATCTACTGCAGAAGGACATTTATCTGCATTCCCTATTAAAACTGCAGTACAGCAGCACCTGGCTTGGTCAGGAGCACACACAATGGGCGAAATAATGTTGTAATCCCACCTGTATAGAAGCCATGCAGAGACACAGACAGGAGCACACCAGGGTGCTTTGATTAGCCACTGCTGCTCTTCCTAATCAGAGTGTCAATATTCTCTTTTTCTTTTTTTTTTTCCTTCTTTTTCTTTTTTTTTTTTTTACCAGAAGGAGGAACGTGTGAAGTTATAGCAGCACACAGATGCTGTAATAAGAATCGAATTGAGGAAAGATCACAAACAGTAAAATGCTCCTGTCTACCTGGGAAAGTGGCTGGGACTACAAGAAACAGACCTTCCTGTGTTGATGGCAAGTAGCTCCTCCTGTATATATGTCTCTGTTTGTGTATCATCCAGTACCTAGCTATAAGTCTGTAGATTATGCATAGGAGCTTGGTTGTGTTCTCTCTTTAACAAAGCAGAAAAATCTAAGAGCATAAGCATACATTTACACCTCCTTGCCTGCCACTTTATTGCCTGCTTCTCTGCACATGGGTCATGTGAAGATTTACTCCAAAAATGAGAGTATAGCATTCAGTACAGGCACTTAGATAAGTACAGCAGATTCTGTGGCAGGATCAAACCCCTAATAAATAACTGGGCAAAATTATTCCTTGTGTCACTTCACAGGGCCCCCATGGTGCCATTTTAGTTTTGATTCATAAATATTGTAAAGGACAGCTGTCATTCACTTTGATTTAATTAGATGTTTGAAAATTCAGTGGCTAAAAAAAGGAAGAAATGAATCCTGTGGTCTCGTCCTGTAACAAACATTACAGAAAGCTAGAAAAAAAGATCTTTTGAAATCACTGCTGCTGTTTCTTGTCATGTGGATTTTTGTTTTGCATTTCTGAAGGAAAACCACCATGTTATTTGTGTCTGGGTTTCATATCAGCTCTAGCTCCATGGGTATATTCCTCTCTGGGGCTTCCCTGCCACCACTGCATTGTGAAACCATGCAGCTATCAGGGGAGAGAGCCACAGCTTGGAAGTGCTTAGCAGAATATAAATGGCTTAAGAAGCCAGGGAGTAAGTGGTACTAATCCCATTAGTTACCCTTCCCAAAGACGCCTCTCCATGTGGCAGAATCCCTCTGTGAAGCAGCTTTGTGAAACAGAGCATCTTGACACTACTCTTGCTATTCTTTGTGGCAGACACCTGGTCCCAAAGCCACAAGATGCTGTGAAGAGCCAGGGATGATTTTGCTTAGAGTGGAGGTGGGCTCTGCCCTAGGTTCTCCTCACCAATCCCATGGCTGGAATTCCAGGGCTGGCAGTATAGCTGCATGTTTTGGAAGCACCCAATATTTCTTGCTTGGGTATCTCATTTGGCATTCAGCTTCCCACCAAGTGACAGAGAGGGGAGAGCTGTACAAGCAGACACTGGGGAAAATGGTTTCTTCTGGGTACCTTTCCTCATCCCACACTGCAAAGGTGCTAGCAAGGGAGCATGGAGCAGTTGTTGTCACCCAAATTTAGACAGGAGTATTGGTGGAATTTGTGGACTGGGGGATTCTGTAGACAAAGCTCTGAGGCTTGCACATTCAACAGCAAAGTGATGAGAGACTGGGGATGCCTTGGTGGGTTGAGAACGTCATGTTTCTTCAACAACTGCTTGTGGTGTGTATGCATCTGGTTTCTATATTGAATATAGAAAGAAAATGTTTTATTATTTCCCAAACTCTCCCAAATTTTTGAATTATGAGGCAGTATTTCATAGCTTGTTACACTGAGAATGTGAGTCAGCTTCTGAACTCATGACTAAAAGCACACTATGAATGCACCTGTGAGTGATTATGCTTTAATCCACATTCTGTCATTCTGCTGCTATTTAATTACCCTGACAAAAAGAAGCTTCTCTGTATTTTTTTCTGTTAAGCACACTCCTAAAACCATAGGTGAAACCTACAGCTGGTCTTAACCAAAGATCAGATGTACAAGCCTTGAAGAGTTTCATGTTCTTCAGCAGGTCATGAAAAGCAGAGGCACAGGATAGAGCAGAGAGACATCATTAATTCAGATCTCATAATTCTGTTCAGAGAAGAGAAGAGGAGCTCAAAGAATGGTGTGTTAAGGAAAAAAAGTCGGGTGCAGGTGTGGAGTGGAGCCTAATTGCTCTGTCAGGATTACAATAAAAGGAATGTTATTGTCTGGAATTTTGAAAGGAGTAAGGATAAAACAATGGCTAATATAAAAGTGCAAAGCCAGTCCCATTGAAGTCACTGGTAAGACTCACAGTGACTTCAAAGCCAGCAGATATCAACTACAAAGGAATGTCTTCCCCTTTCAAGTTTAGTTGTTGTAGTCAGCCCATAACTTCTTTTGTAGAGGGCTGGTGAAGAGTTCAAAAGCCCAATATGCTGCTTGTAAAAATTAATAGAAGGGGCATTTTCTTTGCCCTTTGTTTCAGCCCAGACTTTCTGTTGTGACTTTTGGCATACTGACCTGGTTTAAGGCAGAACTTTGACGTATTTAGTGGTTCTGTTCTTGCTCAGGCAAACTCCCAAAACTTCCCATGGGAGTCCCACTCACGTCAGTACTTCATCTCATGGAAAGATTTGGGAGTTGTTGTTTCTTTTGTATATGAGGACACTTCCAAAGGCCACCTACAACTTTTTACATTCTTTACCTACCACATTAAAAGAAATAAGACCATTTAAACTCACATTAGGTTCTACACTCTATACAATTTCAAGCTATAATGTGTCACTAAGAAAGTTTGCTTTGGCCCATCCATTAAAAATCCACAGGTGTTTAGGTACAGCAGGATTCTCACACCCAAACACACTGTCCACTTTTGAGAGGTGACAAGGACTGGGAGACCCCATGTTAACAGTTTGACTCCTATCTGTGGTTGATTATTGCCTCAAGCCATCTCCACCCAATAACTATTTAGCAGTGTGTGTATAAAAGAAGCTGAACCTTAGCCTTACCCTGTTTATATCATTGGCCAAATTGTGAGTTAATGGGATCAGAATCAAGCTTTTGCTGTTTCTCAGTCCATTTTCACCAGAAAACACCTCATGAAGGCTGATGCTTTGACAGTTTGAGTTCATGTTACAGAGGAGAAGTTGCATTGCCTTCCACCCTGGGACACAACTGGGCTGCATGCGTGGGACTGTGTGGAAAGTTTGCTTTGTTTTCTGTTTAGGAGAGAATATAGTTATATGTAGGAGTCAGCTTAACCTTTCCAGTAAGTTTCAGGGGTGATAAATGGTCCTTCTGTCCTCTTGTGAGATCTCATCATGAGTAGCACACCATCATAGCTCATAGGACTAACACACACAGTCCTTCTTGTCCATGAGCCACAATTCAGGCTGAGTATGTGTTATCTGTACTATGAAGGGTGGGAAGTTGCCATGTATTCCCAAGCATCACTTCCTGCCAAGTCCAGCAATCTTTTTCTTTTGGCCTTCATCTTAAAAAAGTTTAGAGCCCAGGCTGTAGCAGCCTCAGACATTATAACTTCTTCCTTGCCACTCATTCAGTAGACACTGTCCTAAAACCTGCCTCAGTCACCAATGAATTATCTACTAGCAAGACTGAGGGCAAAACAAAAGCCAAATCTTAACATGAAACAGAGATGCCAGTTTCTGTCTCTTTCCCTCTTCTGTTACACATTTGCTTTCATGGTTACTTCAAAGCCTTTGTTTTTGAAGGATGGTTTTGAATGCTCCTTTCCCTCTCTACCATGTATCTTGCATGCCACAAGCACATACCACAGGCATCAGCCTGCTCATCTCTCTGTCATGGCTGTTATTGTTTTCTCCATTTGCCCAAATACCTCTCTAGAGCAAGTCCCAAGTAGATTTACTTCATTTCTGTCACAGCAGCTTGAGAGGATCTCTTTTTCTGGGGTCAAGCATGTCCAGGTAGGTCCCAACCTTCTGCCTCCCAAGCACAGGGAACCTCTGCAGCTCCAAGTGTTCCTAACCTGCTCCACAGCAATGCTCTTGGACACATTGGCTCTCTGAAGGTACCAGAGCAACTCCTGCTCTACTATCCTGCCTACACACTTTGGAGACAGCCAGGGCCAACAGGACTGTAATGTCCACTTCTCTTTCTTCACTGACCTAATCTTCGTGCAAAATTGATGTCACTTTTCTGAATAGGCTAAGATTTTCCTCTGCAGCATGAATCAAGTTGCTTGTGTAAGTATGGAGAAACAACGAGCAAGTGGCAGGAATGAATTGATTAATGCACTTACTTTTGGGGTTTTTATGGCTTGTCTACACATGACTTGCAGTTTTCTTTGGTTGCTTCCATTAGCAAAACAGTCTTGTGGCCACTTCATTCATTTTTCACTTTCTTTTGGTTTGTTGTGGAGGTTTTTTAAGCAATTCATTTTAGTACTTAGAGGAATGTTTGAATGGACATGGGAGTCTCCACCTTTTCTAGTTGAAAGCATGTGAAAATTCTCCTATTAGAAGGAGAATTCTCCTCTTTGGAAGTTTCCCATTCCCTGTAAGGATACACACTTTTACTTTCCACTGCCCTCTGCATTGTCTGCTCCCATTCCTTCCAGGATATCAGTAAACAGGAATGGTCACAAATACCCAGTGTGAAGGAGATGGGAACAGAGGCCAAGTGAGCCCATGGAGTTACTGAGTAAATACTAACAGAAAAGCTCTGATAAGATTTTCTCAGCTTTAATACTTCAGGCGATTGCTATAAAAATGTAATAGCAATACCAGATATTTAAAATTTTAATACAGTTGCTTTTATACTGTGAATAATATGCTTTGCACCATATAATTTACAGAGGTATTGAACCATTCTGTAGAGTCTGTAGGTGGTTATGTCCATGTGTCTTCAGGGCCTCTGAATAATACATAATTTGTTCATCTGTATTGGTTTACTCTGTTACAGTCAGTGATGCTCTCAGACACAGAGGTTTTTTTTAATGCTCAAATTTTTCTGTTCCCTTTTCTTCAATCTTCTTCCAGTCTTTTTCTCTTTTTTTTTTACATTCTTTCAGAGGCAACTTCAATATTTCTTGCACAATTATCTGTGAAATTTGTTGGATCACAGAGTATGGAATAACAGAAAAGCACCTGCACTAGCTTTTGAAATCAGTCACAAAGAGACTTCCTGCAGGTTTTGCATGTTGCCAGTGCTTTTAGGAAATGAATTGGGTTCAAGACTGGTCAAAACCAATGAGGAAAAAGGAAGGTGTCACTAAAATACTGTGCAGTATCTCTTCCTCTAATTATTCTTGTAAGAAATGTCTCTGCAGAGATATGAGATGATCTGATTCCATGTTGTCTGCATTTGAAGCATTAGCTGTCAGGCAGCAGGACTAGTGTTTTAACTCTCCATGGTCTGCTGTTGTGCTACTTTATACCAGTCATGCATCAGGGAAAAGGAAATAAGTCACTGATACAGAACAATAAAATGAAATTAATCCAGTATTTCCCTTTCTCCCAGATTGACTTCAGATCACATCAAGTTTCAAATCATTCTGTAATATATGAAATATTAACATGCGTGTACATCAGATTTCTATTAGTTTGAGGATTATCCATCACTAGCTACCATGCAGGCCTGTGAATTTGCATCAGACTTTGTAAAGACAGCATTTATAAACTCTACACAAGTTTTAATGACCACTGGGAGCACTAGGACTTTGTAAGTCTCCAGTCATGCCCCTGGATGGTTGGTACTGCACATCCTTGTTTCACCATGGGCAATAGTGGGAGCAGAGAGAGGACAGCATTGATCAGCACATATTCCCTTTGCTAGCATTTGATCTCCTTTCTCTCACCCAGGACTTGCAACGAAGAGGTTATGCCTGGTAAGTCACTCCTTGGGCAGACACCAAGTGCAGCCACACTGCTGACAGGAGCTAGTTTATTTTAGGGTTTTTTTTTAGTTATGGATAAGGTGCCTACTGTAGAGTGAGCATTCATAATTAAGAGCAGAGGTGTATCCCATCCCCTTGTGGGTCCCTGAGCTGGTGCTCAGCCCCTGAATCCTCCCACCCATTCTGCCCCAGCTCACATCACCTAAGAGATGGGCACAGGAAATACAGAAACTTCCTGCTCTCCCTGGAGCCAATGCAGACACTGTAGAGTCAAGTAAGACTCCTATTGACTTTGGGTCAGGCCCTTAGTAAATGCTTTGTTAGATATAATCCTGTATCTATCAGCACTTACATCAAGTGCAAATAGTTCCCAGTCACAAAGCCAATAGTTTTCTATTTATCTAATGTGTACTTTAGGTGGTATCACCAGAAAGCCTGGTTTGTTGGTTTGTTGGTTTGGATTTTTTTTTTCCCACTCTGTGAAAATACTTTCAATCAATTCTTATTTCTTGAAGAAAACAGGGAAAAATGCTTTCTGAAATCCAAGGAGTCAGCTTCTCATCCCTCTAGCTGTGCTTCAGCCTAGATAAGAAGAGATCTCAGGGTCCCATGTTATTAATGCACTGTCTATATGAATAACGAGCAGGCTTGGTGAATTATTCCACACTCCTGGGAAAATCTATAGCTCTGTCCTTCTGCAGCCCCACTGGAACTGAGCAGGAGACTTGTGGGTTGTTGTTTTGGTTTGGTTTTTTTGATTTGGTGAATTCAGATGTCTTCATTTGTAAGGAGGAATAAAATGTCTCTGTTCCTCACATTTAGTAAGCTCAAAAAGAAACAAATTACAGCATATCACATGCACTGCTAAAAGAGAGAGAAGCTTAACTGTGTACTGGAATATTTTCTGTCTTGCTTTTGTCCAGAAACATATCTTCTTGAAATGCCCTTGCAGCCACCCTGAAACTGCTGCCAGATCCTGAGAGGTGCTGATCTCTGGGGGAGCAAAAGCAGAAGTGGCAGTGATGATGCAGAGTGATTAGTTCATTTACTAAGGCAGAGCAGCTCTCATTACCAGTTGCCTTTCTCATCTGCAGGGCAGAGAGTGAATGGAGGGGAGGGGAGCTATGTGCCTGACCCTGCTGATGGTGGCTGAGCTTTTGTGTCTGAGCACAGTATCCTCTCCTGAACCCACGCCATCAGTGAGCAATCTGGGCAGAGCAGAGAGGCCATGCTTGTCCTTGAACAAGTATATGTACAAATATATTTAGACTAGATATAAGGAAGAAAGTTTTTTACAACGAGGGCAGTGAAACACTGGCACAGGTTGCCCAGAGAGGTGGTAGATGTCCCATCACTGGGAACATTCCAGGTCACATTGTTTGGGGCTCTGAGGAACCTGATCTAGCTGAAGATGTCCCTGAGATTGGACAAGATGATCTTTAAAGGTTCATTCCAATCCGTAGCATTCTATGATTCTATAATACATATGTGTGTGCATATATATATCTCTGCACATGCTGTAGTGTCTTCCTGCCACAAGTGGGGCATCAAAGCAGCTGTTTAGACCACATAGGTGTGTTTCCAGTGATGAAGGTACATGGGGAGAGGATATTCAAGGGTCAAACTTTCATCCAACCTGAGCCAAAGTCCTCAGCAAGGGCTGCTGAGTCAGACACTTGCCCATCGCTGTGTTTTGTGCTGTGTGCACCAGGCAATGGGGAGAAGTAGACAGATGATCATGTCTTTCTGATGTGAGGATGTTGCAGCTAATGAGATCATCTGACTGTGAGTTTATGTGAGCACATCTTCATCTCAGCTCTAATTTATCTCCCTACCTGTGTCTTCTATTTCTTTCTTTTCCAATTGACATTGTGGTTTCCTGAGTAGCAAAGCAAGCATCCCTTTTAATACCAAACCCATAGAACAGCTGACTAATCCACCCTGATAAAGTGCAGACAGCTCACTTATATCTCAATTTCTACAGGAAAAACATTTTCTTTTCTACGTAAGAAAGGGGAAAAAAAGCCATAAGTCAGGGCACTATCTCCATCTGCATCAGGGCACTATCTCCATCATTTTTCCAGGCTCCAGCTGACAGGTTTCAGTGCTGACACAGAGGAAGCAGAGCCCTCACAGCCAACCAAGGTGCACAAACAGCAGCCTTATGGTGAAATTAGAGAGTGGCATGGCCACATAGCAGGGTGAAGACACACAGGAACATATAATTACTTCACCTTCATACAGAGGGAAGTAACCTTTCTCTAAAATACTTGCAATAAGCCTGCTAGAGGCTAAATGGAAAAACAGTAGGAGTTTTCTCCTCTTATAGGTAGCATTAAGTGTTAATCACAGCACTGGAAATAGCCTGGTAAGGGATTTTGGAGGCAGGGAGAGCAAGCATGGAGGGCCAGCTGGCCACACTGGTGTGCCAGGCATCACAGGGAAAAAAAGAAGCATAAAGCTGGGTGAGAAAAGAGAGCCTGGAGAAAATTCCCTTGCAGGGGTGCAGCCACAGGCAGGACCATGCAGGTCAGCACCATGAGTTCAGGTAGAATAAGGACTGGGCTGCTGCTTGGCAAGCATGGAGAACAACCATGAGAAGGGATGTTCACAGCTTTTGCATGCTGACATCTGCCTCAGTGAGCCCAGAGCAGCCCAGAAGGGCAGCAGCAGTCCCCTGTCATCTGTCTGCAAATCTACAGATGGTAGATGTAGAGGCAAAAAAAAGCTTCAGTGATGCTAAAGGAGGCTCCTCTCACAACAAGTAACAGCATCCAACAATGCTGAGGGAGAGATTTCCAAATGTCAGGAACTAAATGGAAAAGGCCTATCCAAGGAGAAACCACAAGGCTGGGGTGAGCAGTGGTGTGTCAGAGCCAAAAAGCTTTGTTTGAGGGGTAAAACAGAGGTAGCTCATGAGAGTAAGATCTGGATACCTAAGAGGGTCTTGTGTGTAAGACCACTGCAAGGTATGGAGTCTGCTCTGTGCCTGCTATGTGTGGCTACAGCAAGACTACAAGACAAAGAGCTCTGCTGCCATTTACTGCATCTGTGCAGGGTGATGTTGCCAGCTGATACAGGATGCATGTTGTCTCAGGAGTAAAAGCTTGAAACCTTTACACCATGCCTTAACAAATACTGGCTTTATCTGTGCCTTGGACAACAAAGCACAAATGTGTGGTCCAAGCACAACGTTCCAAATGCATTCAGAAAGTGGTTGGACACCCAGAGACAGATTCTGAGCTGTTGTGAACTGGCTCTGGAAATCCAGAGAGACCTGGCTGGTTTGTGTCAAAGGAGGACACAGTGTGTTGAGTTTAGGACTGGCTGTTAATCCTTGCTCACAGCCTGCAGGGAATATATGGGACCAGCATTCAATCAGTGGCCAAGAGGAGCTTACAGAAATGTTAAGGTTGGGTTAGCATCAGTGCTGCATCCCCTTACACTAAATCTTTGCAGTAATTCAGATGATAATCTCTCTCTGCCAGGAAAGACCATTTTACTAAATGGCTAATTCTGTATAAGCTCCTGCCATCCATCTTTTCTGCATCAGATACTGTGTTTTCAGTGTCCCAGGGCTCTGAATTGCTGCTTGTCTCCAGGTGTCTCTCATGCAGTTCAGAAAAGACATGATCAGAGTATGGCAGAGCATTAAGTCTTTCCTTTTTCTACTCTTTCAAAGCTCCCTTCTATCTATAAACATGGAACTGGTTCACTAGGCTTGAATGTGGTTTGTAGCATTAGGATTTGAACACGAAAGAAGTGGATGACTACATAAAAATGGAAGATGCTGCTACATAGTGTGCTTTCTTTAAATTAAGACATGACTACATAAAGTAACTACACACTGAAATTTTAAACAGACAACAACCAACTCTTTGTAAGAAGAATACACATCATTAATCCTGTTACTGATGCAGTGAGCTGAAATAAGAGTCACTAATTTATCATAGAATCCTAGAATGGTTTGGGTTGGAAGGGATCTCTGGAGGTCATCTAGTCCAACCCCCCTGCAGTGGCCAGGGACATCCCCAACTAGAGCAGCTTGTCCAGAGCTACTGGGATTGTCCATTGTGTTGAACTATGTGAGTGAATCTGGCAAGTACAACTAGAGGTGGGCAAGTCAACAAGTGTTTAACTGATTTCAGAGAAGTGATTACCTATCAAATTGATCACAGACATATTTCCAACTCCTCCTCTCAGAATACAACCAGGTAGCTGTAGGATCCAACCTTCCCTAGCAGGTTGTCAGCCCATAGTCTGGTTTGGATGATTTTCAATCATTAACATTGCAGAATTGCCTTATATTTAGGAATCAAGTGAAGTATATTGCAAGTGAGGGATTTATTTCAAATCTTAGCCTTTGTGCTGAGCAAGAGTGCTGTTCAGGGTGTACACAGCCTACAGATTTTGGAACAGGACTCTGTACATAGGTGTCAGAAAGCAGTTTACTCACCTAGTATCTCAAAGAAAGCAATATTCCTCTTTGGGAGTTCAGTGTTTCCAATAGACCTTTGTGTTTGCTACTATAAGTTCTCAAAGTCAAGCAAGCACAAGTGCTGATGTAGTATGGCAAGACTCAATCATATTTTAAAAGTGCTGCCTCCCCCTTTTGAAACTATCATGCAAAAGATGATGGTGTGGAAAGGAGCTGTGCTCTACAATTTAAGCATTCTGCCCTGTGTCATTGGTACATAAAACCTATTCTGCAGGCAGATGGATTGCTTTTAATATGTGCTCTTGTGTAATCATTTCCTTTCGATTACAGTTCCTAGGCAGCAAGCATACAGCAGAGTTTTTAAGATGCATGTGCATGGTCAGTACATTGGGGGATTTTTTTATCTTCCTAATGTGCCCAGAACTTACAAACAGCAAGGTGAAACATCAGCACAAACTGTCACTCAGGAATGAAATTGAGAAGCAAATGACACTGTCCTAACTAAGGACAATGGCAAATCTGCCATTAACTCAAAGGAGAGTAGAAAACATCTCTCTATTGCTTTGATTATTACAGAATGCCCTCACCTTTTTCTTCAGAACCCTCTGTGAAACACATCAAACACAGTTGTTTGTAATATAGTTATGCAAATATCCAATGAACTCCATTTCCTTTGCAAATTTCCATTTCTCCTCTGGCAAATTGCTAACTGGATGAACACATTTTAAAATAAGAGCACCTGTAGTCCCTCTTTAATAATAAAAAAACCCCAACAAACCAAAAAACAAACGCAAAGCCCATTAGTGTAATGAACACTTGTATCACTTTAGTGAGATCATTATCCAGGGACACAGATACCTACTCCACTCAGCAGGATGGGGGAAGGAGAGTGACCACTGCTTTGAGCACAGAAATGAAGCAGTAAAGGAGAAAATCCATATGGTTTTGGATGGGTTGTGTTTCCTTTGGGATTTAGCTCAGTAGCAAAGGCCTGGCCTCATTACTGCACTGGTGCTATTCATTTCTCTTGTTTGTCCATGTATTGTGATGTATTTGGTTCATCTGAATGTCAGGCTGAGAATCTCGGGTGAGGAATTTGTGGCAGAGCCAGAGAAGCTTAATGTTTCTCTCTAGCACAGTGACAGGTCCTTTCCTGGAATGGATGTGCAGTTCTGGCCACTCAGCTTCAAAAGAAAATGTGAATTAACTTGTGGACCCAAGTGTGGAGAAAGGATTTGGCTGCTCAGGAGAATAGGAAGGCTCTCTTGAGAGAGAAGAGCTGTAGGGCAGCAAAGCAAAGGATGAAGGAGGTTGAATCTGCTGTTAGATCAGTGCATGGGAACCAGGAATGAAGAAAGGCTAAGAAAACAATGGAGGATGTAACAGATATGAGCTCCCTCTCACCAAATGTAGGTTGGGAATTAGTAGAACAGCCCTAACTCTTAGAGGATGTTGGCAACAGCTTCCTTGTAGGGTGCCAGCTAGCTTTGAGGATCTCCAGTATCCTTTGCCATAAAAGGCAAGACATTAGTGTTATTTGATAAAAGAACACCAAAGCATCCTGGTGAACAATAGATGGACTGCAGACTGATAAAAGGCAAGAAAAAGTGCTGTAGTGCAGACTCATAAGAATTTATTCATGTGTTAGAGACACAACAAACTGCATATATGCTTTGCCTTTAATATAGCAGGAATTGATTCAATCTGGCAAAAAAAAAAATAAGAAGGAAATCTTATAACAAAGAAATCACATTAGTTTTCAGGCAGCTGCATTTCATACCAGCTACAGGGTGAAGTCTGAGGGGGGTTGTGTGATAGGTTTGGAAATGCAATCTTTGAAAACAAACCTGTTTTGTCATTGTTGTGAATTTATTAATAAAAAAAAGGGAGATAAAATTGCCAAACAGATAGATGGAAAAGTTTCATTTAACTTTATTTGATACAGTAATTTTTTTTTATTGCTTGGTTGGTCCAACATCAATATTATTTTTATCCATTTATTTGCAGTAATGTGCTGATAAATTAGTTTTAGCAGTGGAAGCAATTAATTCTCCATTGTAAATATTGGCTTAGATTGTTTGGGTTTTTTTTTAATCTATTCTATTTAACTGAGATAGTAGTGCTGGACTTCCCTGGATGAGCAATAATGAGGCAGTATTGCAGAATTCATTTCTACTGCTCTTCTGAAACAGTGCTTGTAAGTTCTGTGTAGTCATTCAATACAACCCAGCATTTGCAAACACAAATTAAGTCAATTATAGCTTTGCTACCTGGCTTCCATTCTCCAAATGACCTGTGGGGATTCTAGCCAAACCTTTCCATTGGAATCTGCAGATTTCCCAGCTAAGTTTGCTCCTTAGCACAGGGCAGGATGGAAACTCTGATCAGAAATGATCTGTGATTGCAATAGATGTGATCTATTATAGTGTGTAGTATAGTGTATAGTATAGTATACGATATACTATAGTATAGTGTATATATATAGTATACTATATACTATAGTATAGTATTGTGTGTAGTCAGGTTTGGTAGATAAAATCAGTGGGGGAAGGTTTGAAATTCCTAACATTCAAATATAATTACATATCACCCAGATCTGGAGTTTACTGTTGCTGTTTATTGGCACTGAAAGCCAATACAATGTCTTAATAAAAGGAATAAATTAGCAAACCAGGCGAGAAGCTTATGCTCTAAATGTAGCAACCCTTAATCCAATACCTTCAGTGAGAACTCCTGCAAGTACACATGCTCTCAAATCAGTATATTTCTGAAATAATCAGGAGAACTCACTTGTAACAAGCTTTGGGTTAGACCCTTTCCACATGAAACTCATTCTTTATGGTAAGCATAGCCACACTCTTCATGCATTTTGCATATTCAATTTTCAAGCCAAAATATAGGAGCTGCATTAGTTTCAGTGCTCCCAGCAGGTAAGCAGCCTCCTGCAATAGCAAACCTTATGTCACCAACAGTAATAGGCTGCAATAGTCAGAGCCTCATCAGGACTGTGCCTGCCCAGTTCCTATTAAAATTAATGGGGACTGAGCATCCATTCCCTCTAGGCAGCTTTGAAAATATCAGCCAAAATGTAGTTGTAAGTATTAACCTTTAGGAAGTTAGTGTTGGCAGCTTCCCACTGCTCTGTGCTACTTTCCAGAATCAGTAGCTCTGATTAGGCATGAGCCCTGCATGAGAGCTTCCAGCTCCAGTTTGATGGGACCGTATCCTTGGAGGATATGCTGCTGGTGGGGAGCAGCTAGAGGCAATTCACACCTTCAGGCTGTTTTGGCTGATCCTGGGGAGTCAGAAGGTAAATTGTGAGGCTGCTCTGCCACTTGTACCACAAGCAGGCTGAACTGAGCATGATGGTTTGGGGTGTTGTTTTTTTTAACCTGGTTTACAAAGGGAAGAAAGCCAGTCCATAAAGTCCATTAGTGTGAAAGGCTAACCTGACTCTGAACATGAGGCAAGATGGAAGTCTGGGGCAGAAATGGCAAAAATATTACAGCCACTGTTAAAATAAACATCTTTGGTATAGAAAAATCCTGCCTGAAAATGCTTTTATGTCTTAAACCCTGTAAGGAACTTCTGCCCTACTGATTTAACCTTCTTTAATTAGGGGTTGTTGTTTTCCTTTCCTGTCTATATTTGTAAAGAAAAATAGTCTGGCATTTGAAAAGAAGGAGGGGATTAGAATCATTTACTACTGAATTGCTCTTATACCAATAGAAACAGCAATAGAAATTCATATTTTTAAAACAGTCTCCAGGTTTGAGGTCTAATCCATACAGATGATGACCTGTGAGGAAGTGGTGTTACAAGAGTAAATTGGCTGTGCTTTAGACTGAAGGATTTCAACCCAGCTCATAAATTCTCAGTAGTGCATACCTTAAATGTTACCAAGCTAGCTGGAGAGCAAATTGTCTTCTTTTTAAAATGGTTATTTTTTTTTTCACCAAATAGTTCTAAAATAGCCAAAGTGTAATCAACAGACTCAGCTAGCAGATTGTTCATGGACACAAAATGCATTCCTAAATCAAAGAAATTGCTAACTGTGAAGCATTTGCTAAGCTCTGGTTTACATAGTGTGAGATAAGAAGCATTTGTAACACACTGATCTCTATTACTGACTGCTACTAAAAATGCCAAGTGATAAATGTGCTTTTTCAATTTCAACAGTGTATCATTAGTAGAAATCCTCTAAGGACCTCCTGGATCCTAATGACCTGTATCATAGCATCCTCTCCATCACTGTGAGTGTCAGCTCTGTTTTTTTGGGTGGATACCTATGCCATTAGGAAGCACTAATTGCATTTTGCCAATTTTTCTTGCATTTTTATTGTATTTTGATTTTGTTTTCTTTTTACCTTCTCCTCCTAAATGTGACTTTCTAGTAGTCATGGACCTGGAGGTCTCTTCTGTGTCACCAGGGAATATTAGCAGTGCTAGGAGATCTCAGAAGAGGCAAAAGGGGCAGCCAGAGCCCTTCCTGGCTCTGCTGAGTCTGCAGGTTTTGAGCAGAGTTATGGGCAAGGCTTACTGCAGTATCCCTGTGCTCAGAGTATGGATTGTGGGGCTTGTTCTGCTAGCTTCTCCTGAAATATTAGGTCTTGCTAAATAAATCTAGCTTTCTGTGGCATACAAATCAGCTATGTTAGTGTTGTGTCCTGCCTGTGCAACATATTTGGGGTATGTCCACCCTTGTATGTGCTTACTTTATGGCACAGTATGATATGTCAAAGAATGTAGATGCTGCTGCTTCCTGCTGCTTTTCTTAAGATGAGAATGAGAGGTGCCTGGAATTATTAGAGTATTAGTTCTCTTTAGGTGTTTTTTTCACCAAGTAAACAACACTGGAGATGCTGAGAGATTCTTGCCAGGAGTTTTGCAGAGACCAAAGGGGCTACATTTGCACTCTGAAATCTAACAAGGAACAGCAGTCTACTAGTTTATGCTGCAAAGCAAGGCAGCCAGACAGTGAGGGCAAAGCACAGGGTTTGTGTACTGATTTAAATAAATATATAAATAAATAAAATTGGGGCTGTAAGCAACAAAGGAATGGAGAGAGATTACACTGCAGAGTGTAACCCAGAGTCTTGCTGTATTGAGTAATACTGGTAAATAACCTCAAATATTTGGACTTGTTTTGTTTCTTAGAAATGTGAAAGAATGTGCAGTACCTAAATAAAGACATAAACTGGTCAGATTACTGCCACTGTACCCATGAGGGATGAGCTAAAACGAGATAGCATGGGGAGCAGAGAGGGTAGAGACTCACAGGGTCCTGTTCTGCACTCAGGCTGGGGAAACCCTAAGGTAAAAGGAGAGATGCCTTCAGCCTGCTTTCCATTCCAATCCAAAAATACTCTTCTTTCCAATTTCTCTTTGGTGTCAGAATAAATGAAAATGTTTCATAGTGATTAATGGTGTGCTGGCTCCACAGTGAGTGCTGGTAGGGATGCAGCTGATCACTGAAGAGGATATTTTCAGAAAACCTCATCATATTTTATTTTGACTTTATACTGACATGTTGAATTTTGGCAAAAAATGATGAAATTCAGCCAGTTACATAGGCATGCATGTGTGCACTCAATGATTCTGCTCCTGGAAGGAAATATCTTTCTGGAGAACTGCTCCATTGCTTGACACATGTTGGTCTGCTGGTTGCTGTTTGCACCTGGATTGTTCTCTTCAAGGATTACGTGTGCAGGAGAGCATCCCTGTGGTCCCCAAGGTTACCTTGTGTTGCTTGGCACTGTGGGAAGTGGCAAGCACTGCAAGGCAGGCTGATGGGACATGGAGGCTTACCTGTCTCTACCTCTGTGCTCCTCCTCATGTCCTCCCTTTGAGAATAAAAGGAGGTGACAAATGCCATCTCATCCCTTTATGAAATTGTCCTAGTTATATAGAATCCTAGAACAGTTACAGCTGGAAGAGACCTTGAAGCTCATCAGTGCAGCCTTTGTCCTAGCCCTAGCAACCTGCTAAATGATGCCTCCCAATGCAACATCTCCCTGTCTCTTAAACCCCTCCAGGCATGGGGACTCAAGCACCTCCCTGGGCAGCCTGTTCCAATGGCTCACAACCCTTGCAGCAAAGAAATTCCTCCTAATGTCTAGCCTGAACCTCCCCTGGAGCAATTTCCATCTATTTCCCCTTGTCTTATCACTCTCCACTAGGGAGAACAGAGCAGTCCCTGCCTCTCTACAACCTCCCTTCAGGGAGTTAGAGAGAGTGATGAGGTCTCCCCTCAACCTTCTCTTTTCCAGGCAAAACAGGCCCAGATCCCTCAGGCTTATGTTCTAAACCCTTTACGAGCTATTAAAGTGTTTACAAGGTTTTGGAGAGAGGTCTAAAGAATACCCCAAAACCTGCACCCCATGCAAATCAAATCCAAACTAGGTTTTGATAGAGCTTGTTATACCTGAAGTCTATACTGTATTTATTCACCTAGAGACCTTAACTACTATGTACAAAACAGAACAACTGCAGAACAGCATTGGGTTTTTTTTTGCTGTCATTGATCTTTAATTTCCCACTTCAGTTTTGCCCTCTAGATGAAGTGTGGGAGTTTTGTACTGCTCTCTGTGTGAGATGTTTAAAACTTGCTTGAGATTTCGATTTCCAGAGGCTTCTGTGAGGCTGATATAGTAGCTTATCTAATATTTTGACAAAGTCCAAGTTCTATGTTGTAAAAGTCAATTTAGTTTTAAGCTGTTGTTTTCACCACTGCAGTGAATAATCCAATTTTTAATTGTTTTTTATGTTGTTTTATTATTTTTTATGTGTTTTTGCTTAAAATTTAGTTGTTTGTCATTATTATAATTTTAGTGGAAGGGTCACTGGAGGAACCAAGCCTTCCTGGAAAAGATTGTTATCCAGTGTAATGTATTGATCAGGTCAGGCAGTAAATTAACAGGAGCAGAACACCATTAAATTTTGAGCTTAATTGCCTTCTACTCTTAATTTCTATTGGATATAATCAATAGGTGCCAAAGGGAAGTTAAAAGAGTTATTTAGCAAGCTGCTATTATTTCCTGCAGCATAATGGAAAACTACTGTTTCATCCTCTAGTTGATGCAAATAATTTGCAGTTCAAGTGTGGCCACTTAAGCATTTTATCAAAGACTCACTTTTACTTCTGTCTTGATTAATCTTCATCCCTTCTAGAAAGAAATGTGATTTAGTGACAGAGTCTGTTTTGCTTTAGTTGCCTTTTTGGTCTTTTTGCTTACAATGATGTTGCAGCAACACCATTTCCCTCCAGGGTCTCTCCAGCCTACATTCTTGCTCTAGCCATGCACACCCAGAGTGTATTCAGGGGGATGTTCTCAGGCCAGTATCTTTTAATAATCATTTCCTTTTCCAAGGAAATGCAATATTACAGCTAGTGGAAGTGAAGATCATAGCCTTGGCCTTGACTTTTCTTCTTGGTTCTTCTACTAGCTTGTTTGGGCAACTTGCTCATCTCTCTTGCTTTCACCAACGTAACCAATTGCCTTCACCAAGGTCTAGTGTCAAGCTGATGTGTGATACTGTCTTCTAGGACTCCCAGGGCTGATGATAAACCTTGTTCTCTTCCCCAGCCTACTGTTTACTCTGTTACTCCTTGTGTCTGACATTTCCCTCTATAGTAATATTTTAGATACTTTTTTCACTTGCTGTTAAATTTAAGTATTGCTTATCCTGCTGTAATCTAAACCCAGCTCCTTATAAATCAATATCTCCGTGCTATTATTATTTTTACACCTCTTTGAAAACTCTTTCCATTACCTAGTCTTTTGCTAATAAAATGCTGCAAAGGAAACTCCATGTGTCAGGTGGCCCCTTGCCAAAGCTGTGTGCCCAGTACCACTGCCCTGCACAATCACAGGGACATTAAAAAGCCATTGAGCAGAGGACAGACATCTGATGCATATTAGGGGGATTACTGCAAACTTTGGTGGGCCTTGGAAGCTGTAATACTGAAGCAACACACAGAATAAAACAGGCCAAGGTAATCACACCTCATATTTTACACCAGTGTCAGCTCTGTGCTAGTGGTGCTATTCCATATTTATAACTTTATATTGGCATAAGGCAATTCACATTCAAGCTAATGGGAATTTTCCAGGAGTGTTGATTCAGATTCTTCAGGAGGAATGAGTATAGCCCCTTTTGCACATCTTTACAGCAGAAAGAGCAGTTAGAGAAGAATCTGCTTGATGTTTTATGAAGTGGTGCATAATGACTCACCAGCTCGACAGACCTTCATATAACTCTCATTTTCCAAGAGGGCTGACCTGTACTCCCTCTGAAAACCAAATATCTTCAGCAAATGGCAAGTTACCTACCTCAAAGCAAGGTCAACAAGTTCAGTGAGCCTTGCTCTGAAATATTAACCTACATCTATCTGTGCACTATTCTCTCCATTAAGAAATGTAGACAACAGGTATTTTACTGTGGGCACGTTTGATTTTATTCAAACCCAGTGTATTTGAAAAAAACATTGCTTGCTGTCTATGTAAATTCAAAAAGTACTAAATCATCAAAGGAGCTGAGTACGAATTTACCTCTGTGACAATTATTCCTTGTCACATTATAGTGGTTAGAGGGAATTTGTCACAGGGGAGAAGAAAAATATAAAGCCTCTTGACACTTACAAGGAATTAACTGTGCTTACAATAATATATTTTCCAAGGGAGGGCTGGAGGGCAGAGTTTGACAGCCATGAGGCTGTACCATGTACAGTGATGTCCTATAGCCATCACTGGCCTGGACTTAACCTTTACAGAGGGAAGACTTGTTGGTCTGTTTAACAGACTAACAGGAATTGTGCAAGGCTTAGTCCCAGTTCCCAGGAGAGGCTGAAATTCTCCTGTTCTGGTCAGTCCACCAGTGCCCACAAATCCCAGGTGCCCACAGAAGCCTATGGCCATGAAGGTAAGGAGCCATAGGCCTAATTGAGTATCTCTGGCCAAGGCATTTCCCATGGAGAGGAGCTTCTCCTTGTGTTTCATGCTTCTTCCAAGAGAAGGATAAAAGGAGATTTTTTACTCTGTGTCACTGAGGAGAATCCCCTTTTCATCCAAATGAATTATGCTGTCTCCAAGGCGCCAGATTAATCTGTCTGTGCTATCCCTTGTGTATTGTTTCTAGACTAACACATATCTGTGCTGCTTCTTTCACCATCAACTGGTACAAATGAAAGCTAACTCACATGGTAGTCTTTTGCTGCTACCCACTGCCATGAAAAGATCCACAGGAACGATTCAGCCCCACTGAAGGAGAGGTACAATTTGACTGCTCACTAAGCAAGCAAAGGTTTGATGTGCATTAGGGTTAAGTTTCACCCTTGAGTTGCCTCATAAGAAGCTTCTGGAGGAGTTACTTTAAGCATCTGGCATGGTTCCCTGGAAAAGCAGCAAAAAGAGGCAGCTGAGATGATATTTTGATGCTGTTCCTGATCCTCTCTTGAGCCTCTTCTGGCTTCTTCTAAGCCTCTTGAAAGGGAAGAAGCTGCCTACACTGTGCAGCAGCCTAGGTCCAGTCCAAACTTCTGTGTGAAACAGATATTTGCAATGATGCCCAACTGTTTTGGAATGAGATGTGAGCATTTTGGTTAAGTTGAATCTCCTCTAGCTTGCTGTCATCAGAAGAACCTTGTGAACTATAGATTATTGCATTATAGTAGGTACACACAGCAGTGAAGGCAGACAAGGTAGGAAGTCTCAGAGACACACGTGAATTAGGATTAAATGGAGCAAACTAATTCTCCATCAGCTCTAGTCACCACTAAACCAAAGAAGATAGAAAGAGACAGAATCAAAATTAGCAAGATAGCAGATTGCATTTCTGGTTAGGAAGAAGTCTTGCATTATGAAATACTGGAGGATTTAATGTTCAATTCTACCCTTATTTGTCATGCACATTGTAAAGCATATTTGCAGTCTTCACCTTCTAGTTGAATCAGAGTGATGAGTTTTTGTTTTTCTTAAAGCACTTTATGTTTTATAGCCTTGGCAGAAGTCCATCTGCAGTAATATATGATTCACATCATTGTTAGGCTGAGAACTGCAATTGTCACTATTCTGTCTATGCTCTGCTGTGTTTGTGGAAGGATCAGGATTGGAGCTGTGAGCTTTTTCTTGTGATCTCTAAATCCAGAAATGTATTTGCCCCGTTTTTATCCCTAGAAAGTTATCCACTGCTTACCACTTGCTTTCCAGAGAAAGTCAGACAAGACACATTGTATATAAGAAATTAGAGCAGACAGTAACTTTAGTTATGACCCAAAATCCCCACCACACTAAAACAAACCCCCCAAAACCAAAAGAAATGAAAGATGGAGGGTGTCTTCCCCCCCCAAACTCCCAGCTCCTTACAAGATCTTTCTGGGAGTTTAAGGTAAAAATAGTATGTTCTTTGCACAACTGTTCAAACTGAATGTGTTAACTCTATACATAATCTGGTTTCAAACTGTCTTGTCATTCAATCTAAGGAGTGTTTGAATGGCATCTTGGTGGAGTTTCTCAAAACATTGGTACTGGCAGATGTAAGATTGCCTGTGTCAGCTGAAGGGAAGCTTTAACTTCTGGGGGAAGCTTTGCCATTAGGTTCATGGCCAACAGAACTAACAAATCATGGCTTCAGGAAAACTATATAATATTCTGTGAGTGGAAAGTTCTTCATCACTGGAAACACGAGTGTGAAAGCCTACCACTTACATGCACTCATCTTCCAACACTTTCAGCAAAAGCAGCAGATTTCCAGATCTTTGTCCTCAATGATAGACAAATGCATTTTATAAAAATAATGCTCAACATCACTGTAAAGAACAATTTCTCTTTTTGCCTTTGTGAGCCAGCAGCAGCAGGTGAATACTATTTCTTTTCCCCATTCCTATCCTTCAGCTACCCACACAGCCAGAACAGCATGCATGTCAAAATGCATGAAAATTTCAGCCTTGCAATTTAAATGTCAAGTTTTCAATCTTATCCCAGTACATTTAGACCCTCTTTTGCATACAGTATGGCTGACTTCTTACAAATCTAGTTTTCTTAAGAATGACAGAAGATGCAACTGTGGCCCTTTCTGATAGTCCTATTTGTTACTCTACCCTTGCAGAACAAAACCTGATACAGTGTGCTATCCTGAGAGATCAGTCACAGGCAATCCCTTAAGGGTATTAAAGAGACAGTTATATTGTCTTGGTGGAGCTGACCTGACCCCTTCTCTTCACTAGAGTTTAACAAGGTCTCACTGAAATGCTGCTTGGATTTATCATCATCATCCTCATGGCCAGGCTTCGGGAACGCAGCTCTGGGGAGGTCTCCATCCACGTGCCTCACAAGCACTTTTCCAAGCGCTGCTGGCTGCAAAGGCCAATGCAGGACAGACAAGAGAGGTTGCAAAAGGCACAGCACAAGGACTCCTCAGGAGGTAGAAGCTGCAAGACACGATTCTTTCTACGCTGTCTTTTCTCCTCCAGAGTGATNGAGGAGATGAGGCTGCCTAGGGAGTTAAACTGTTGGACTGATTTAAACTCTGAATCACCAATGATGATATGAGGATGATGAAAAACTTCCTAGGTGCAGGTTGATGTAAAACTTCTGTTTTCTTTAAACTAACTTCCAGCCCAAAAAGCTCAGCAGTGGCTGCAAAGCAGGACATTAAACGCTGCAGAGCTACTTCTGTCTGGGCAACAAGGGCAGCATCAGCAGCTTGGATTTAGCTTCACTGTAATACAACCAGACATCTCTGCATGGGGAGAGGAGATTGCAAGGGTATGTCCCTGTTGCCCATCTCTTTCAGTGCCCTGAAAAAGAGAAAAGACAGCATGGAAATATATAGGTGTCTGTCTATGTAATCCATTTCACAGTTATCTGGTTGTCTAGATTATTTTTTGTCTCCCATCCTGTATCATTTCCTCAGGTATATATTGAGAGAAGCTGTTGGCAGTCATGCTGAGGGATAATTTGGGAGAGTGTTGCAGACTGCTAAAGACAGACCCAGAACACAACACACCAGGCTGCACTAGTTAAGTTGCAGACACAGCTTGCTCCTCTTTTTTAGTGCAAACTAGTATTTAGGACTTTACTTTCAAAGACTGAGGACTTCCAGTGAGTCATCCAAGCACCACATATGGGCACCCACATTAATTTACCCTTAGTGATTTACTAAATTAAATGTTACAATTTAAAACCAAAAGCACTCTCAGCTGTACAATTTGTTATCTCAGCCTCATGCAATTTGAAAGCAATAGCAAATCTGATGACTTAAAAAAGAAAAAGTTTACATAACTTGTTAGCTTTTGAAGGATTTCCTTCCCAACAGTACTAACAAATGGAGATGTGTACATTGAGAGCTCTCTCTTGGGTCAGATTTTTTTTAAGTATTAGTAAAAAACCTTATTTTTATAGCTATATAAAATGTTATGGCCATTGCTAAAGAATTCAGGAGTGCCTTTTTACTCCACTGCCCACAGAAAGTGGAAGGGAACTTGCCACTAACCTCTCTCTCTCTCCAGCAAAGAGGACACAGGTATAACCCAGTATTTCCACAGAAGGGTGGTGGATATTTTTACCATGTCTGCCCACATTCTTCAGAGTAGCTTATGCAATCCATAGTGATCCAGGGACAGGAATATACTTTCCCTTCCACCTTGGCAAGGCAGAGCTTGGAAACTACTTGGAGGTCCTTGCAGCTGACATTCTAAAAAGACACAAGAAAACTGCTATGGTGTGATGATGCACTGACTTTGCTGCAGCAGGAGCCTCCCTGATACTAACAAAAGCCTTTTGGAGGTCAAAAGCTGTCCTAGTTTGACTAGTTCTACCTGCTTTTTAATGAACAAATGCTGCCACTTCTTGAATAATTCATTTATATTAAAATACAAAATCTTGAAGCACATCAGCCACTAAAGATGCTTCTTTGGAGAAGACATTCTGCATTTCCCTGGCCAGGAGTGGTGCATTGCTGGAAGGGCTGGCTCCCCATGAGCTCCCAACATAAAACTGATGACTTGAATGCTCTCTTGCCATGAACTGAGCCCCTGAAGGCACAGTGACTGAATATTCATTTTGTCCATTCTTCAGAAAAAAATAAAATACTTACAATTTGAAGCACAAGAATAGCTCCATTCATAAGCCTCTCTGTGAGACAGCTCTCTGTCATCAGTGCCAGATCTACATTTCTTAATAAGGAGTGAACAAAGCCACTATATTGCCTCCTGTAAAAATAATGGAAAAAAGGGTATCCAGTGAGAGAAATTACCTTTTTTTTTTGGCTCATAAAGTGATGTGGGTTGATTATAAGCATAGGTATTATTTCTCTTTGTTGTTGCCTTCATTGTGCAGTCTGGGAGAATAAGGAAGCCTTGTGCACCTGCTGGATGGCTGGGTGATATTAGGGTTTCAACATTTGGAGCAGCAGATACTTAAGGTAAAACTTTCCCCTGATTTGAGCTGAACTATTCATCACACACATAGCTGTCATTAATCTTACATGCAGAGCCAGGCTTCTCATATTTCAAAATCTTTGGAGAGGCAGCTTTTTAATCTATATTTGGTGGTTCTTTTTTTCCCCCCTCTTGAGATTGATTTCTCTTTGCATATAATGCTGTAGTGGTTTGAATTTAAACAGAACCCTGAAATAAAATTGTTGGATATGAGACCTTAGCAGGGAGAAAGGAAACAATTATCTTGAATTTCTTTTTTATATTGGAGGTAAAAGAAAATTAAATGACAAAACTGGCATGTATTTTAACTCCTGTTTCAAGCAATGGATTATTTTAATCACAACAACAGGTCATATAGTCCTAAATAGGGCCACGAATTCAATTAATCTCAGTACTAATTCTCAAAGCAATTAATTCTAATATAATGCAGCACCTTGAAGTATCTAAATTACAGCAGCTGAAGCTGGTTAGAGGCAAGACACAGAGGCAGAAGCTGCCTAGTAGCTTCTAGTGCCTAGCTTGACCTCCTTCCACCTCCTCTTTGCCACACCAGCTCAGGTAAGAGGCAGATCTGCTGCTGTGAGTGGCCACGAAAATGAAGGAAAAGGACAAGGAAAGGAAAATGCCAGGGAAAATGGGGAAAAAAAGAGGCAGAATGGATGTGAGAGCAGCAAACAACAGGGGTAAGGTCTAAGCTTATTCTCAAAAATTCATGAACTATGACAGCTGCAGGTTATAAAGTATTTCTAGCTAAAGTTTCTATTGACCAAGAACAAAATTTTTAAGTGGTTTGCATATCTCTTTGAGCTCTTTAGATAACAATATAGCTGTCTTTTTCCTTGTTTTATGTCATGTATACAGCTCATCTTTTACACCTTTCTCTCTGCTAATACTCAAAAAGGATGCTACTGGAATCCCAAACTCTTTGCCATTGCACAGAGCTGAATCTGGGCACCTAATGCTATAAATTCAGGCGAGTAGGTCTCTATGGGAACTGTTTCTCCTGCCAGACAGCCTTGGGAATGAACTGGGAGCTGGCTGTTTAGACACTTGTGTGTATGCATGTGTGTGTGTGTGTGTGTGTGTCTGCCAGGCACACACCTACATAAACATTCAAAGGCAGAGATGTAAATTGTACCATTAAGTGTTTGCATTGCTTTGCCTCCCCATTTCTTCTTATTTTACTTCATTTAGCATAGATTATCTCTGTAAGCCAAACAACTGGTCAATTACAGAATTCCTTTTTAAAGGAAGGAAAGGGCAGATTACAAATTTCATCAAGCTAGCATAAATCACCATATCTTCCCCACCTGAGGATCTGACCCTTTAAAGGTAGTTTCTTTCTTCTTTAGAGAGCTAATTATTCTATTAAAATAAATAGTAAAATGGGTACTGCTGTGACTGAATTATATGGGATGAGCCTGAAACACTGTGATCTCTTCTGCTATGAATTAGTGATTATAGTGTGCCCAGTGAAATGTGCATAATTCCCTTCCCTGCTCTCCACCTTGGGTTAGGTGTCAGAGCTCTTCTCCAGGGTTGAAACTGGAGATTTGCTAGAGGTTTACACAAAGAGGAGGTGTTTGCAGAACACAGGACCCCTGAGTTTTAAGATAGAAAAAGAAGTTGCAAGATAAGCACAGGTTTGTTTGGTATCTGAAGTATCTGTGATCACCTTTCTAAATGTGGTGGAGCTTTATTTTTTTTTCTTTTAGTGCTTGTATAGATGAGGTGAGAAACAAAGGGGGGGGAGATCTGTCTCCTTTCCACCTGCTATTTCTGCCTGAAAAGTTTGTCTCCATGATATGACTTTGAGTTCACACTGCCTGGAGCAGTGAAAGCAATTGGTATCTCGAAGGGATAGCAGTCAGGGTAAGGGAGACTCATGCAGGAGCTCATGGACCTGCACTAGCTTCTGTCCCAGAAGGAGCCACATGCACCTACTTGGACTTAGCTGGTTCAGGGAAAGCTTAAAGTTAATCTTGAAGAGGATAAGTGATAACCAGGGTGGAAAGCAACCTTTCCTACACACAAATTGAAAGGCATGCCTTGAGCCAGCAAGAGTAATTACCTCTTAAACAGAGGAAGGTAGGAGACAATAGTTTTCCAAGTGCTATATGGATGTAGGGCAGAAGTCAAGTGTCAGGTCCAGGCTGGTTTGTGAGGATTAGAGTGAGCCTGCCCAACACTAGCAGGTAGGAACTGTCCTAAAGCCCTGCTATGCCAGGTTATGTGCTCAGCTTGGCCAGCTCTTGCCTCAGCACAAGCTAAATTCTGCACAACCTGATAGAAAGAGACATAGAGGAGAAAATGGAGATGGACCAAGCTCTTCATCTTTGACCTGCAGCAGTCTGCATCTGACATCCTTGCTAGTGTCCTACCAGAGCCATGTGGTCACATTGGCTTCAGAGACAGAGGGAGGAGGCCACTGCTGCCCAGACAGCCTGGGAAAGCCTTTGCTGGCTGGAGTCCTGTGAGGGAATTGCTTTTGTTAACAGGGTTTTATTATTATTAACCACATTAGGATGGTCAGAGGCTGGTTTTGATAGCTTGTGCTTGATTAAAGAATGACCTGTTGTAGTGATAAATGCCAGCTTTTCCCAATGAATGGTCAATTGTTTTCAGTTTCCTGAGAATAGTATGCAGCCACTGGTGCTTGGAAGGAAAGAAAAAAGAGTCTTATGTTGACATACTTAAGATAATGTATTTTGTTTCTTTGTATAAACCTTGATCTTGACAACCCCCAAGCTAGTAGAAGGTCATTCTTTTTTCTTCTCAAAATAGTCTGTTCAGTGCATAGCTTAACCAGCTCAGTAGAATCACTTTTTCACCCTGAGAAATCAACCTTAGACAACTTATAAAAAGGTCACATAAACTTTAGATGCTGGCCACTATTTCTGATTTATGTGGTCTACCTGTGTTTCCTAGCACCTGAACAGTCCTTCCTGCAAATTCCATTCTTTTTGTGAATATAAACAGTTTATTAAAACTCCTCTATTAATTATTTAAATGAGTTTATAAATAATTGAGGAAGCCCATGCAAAAGGAGCTCATAATAAATTATCATACTCTACCTTCGTTGAAAGTTAAATTACAAAACTCTGAAGCTTGCTTTCTCTGACAAAGCCATTTCTGCTGCTGTCATCACAAGGCCCAAGGTAAAAGCACCCAAAGTTTAGAGTGAAATAACATTTCTGTCTTAGAGTTCTTGTACTAAATGTGACAGACAATCAAGCGTGTGACTGTTTAATTTCCCATGCTCAGTGTCTTATGGGAGGAACCATTGGTTTCCACCCTTGACTTTGAGGTCAGAGTTGTGAAGACTGAATTAATGAGCAGAAGGGGGAGAGAATGGTACTGTGGAGAAGCCTGGAGCAAGTGAAACAAGAAATCACTCACACAGATCAATTGATTAAATGAGAAGTCAGATACTCTAAGTGGCACTGGGAAGAATATCAATCCCACAACTCTGTGGCAGATCAACTTGCACAGTTGCAAGGGGATTTCTTACACCAGAGGACAGGCAAAAAATAAAATGAAATACAAGAAGGCAGCAGCGGAATAGCAAAAACTTCTCTGGAAATTCTTTTCCAGATAGCAGGAAGCTTCAGCTTTGGAGTTCTTAGTATTGCAGTGTTGGTTGGTAAAGTGAAGTCTCACTCTGTAGACATTCGTGTCTTTTGAATCCCAGTCTCCATGCACATGGTCATGTCTGGCTGTCAGTGTCAGGTGCCAATCAGGACAGAAGTGCTTCTGCAGGCCTTGATTAATGGATAATTAGACAGAAAGTGATATCTAATGATGATCCCCTTCTCCATGTGCTGCTTTCATAACGGCTCTGTGTTCAAGAAGCCTCTTGAGGTGGATGTGTGGTTCTCTTGAGAACTTGGTAAAGTCAGTTTGTGATCATGCAAGACAGTCTAACTCCTGCTGTAAAGCCTCAGACCTTGAACTTACAATGGTTGATGAAACCAAAACACTTACAAAATCAGAATCACCTTTCTGTGGAATGACAGTTCAGATCAGCTCCACATATCTAGCCTTTACACTTTTCCCAACAGTAGTCCACTCACCTGCTTCTCTTCTCCATCCATCTTCTATTCCTTCAGTGATTGCTGCTAAAGCAGAAAATCAAAAATCTTCCTAGACTGAGGACTGGAACATAATGCCTAGAATTAGTTGATTCACCTACCAATTATCTTTTCTCTTTGATCTAGTTTTAACTTCCAAGTATTTGTGGAGGTGGATATTTAGAATTAATACTCAGTTCTTTCAGCCTGGTGCTGTTTCAAAGGGATTCAAAGAGATGAACAAGAAATATTACAAAATTTCATTTAAAGCAACTTCCTGTTTAGTTTACTAGTAACTATAGCAGTTCTCAGTATCTTTGTTTAGTTATTAATCTTTGGAGGGCTTCTGCTTGCCTTCATTCTGCAACTGGCAGAGCTGAACACATTCTGCAAAGCTCTTTACACTAATTCATGCTCAGATTTGTAAAAGAACTTATGCTGGGTAGGCTGTATTTATAATCATTTTGTATGAGCATTAATGAGTTCAAGTAGAACAAGAGCAGATGTTTGTGAAAAATAAACTCCTATTTGTTGTGATGAGACAGAGCTTCAGGCTTCATAGCTAAGTATCATCTGACCAGAGAGTGTGCAAGATTCCTGGAGAATCTGGAGTCTAAGGCTCACTGATCCTTGCATCTGGTTAATTTTTTCAAGAATACATCTTGTGAGTTACTTAGGAAATAAAAATCCTTGTATAAATTTAAGATTATTCACTCTAAGGACAACAGAGTAAGAACATCCCATAAATTACTTGTAGCAAAGATTTACCTAGAAGTGCAATCCAGGGACTCTTCCAAGGTAAAAAAGAGGAAAGAAACCACTGTAAATGGTAGCGAATTTTCATCATTTAAAATAATATAACTCAGAGATAAATTGAATAGAGATAGAAAGGCATGCCAATGCCAACAGGGTGATGAAATTCCAAGTGCCCATTAACAGACTTGTCAGGTTTGCAAAATGTTTCAGAATAAATAAGTATTATGAGCACTGAAGGAAAATATAAAAGAAAAGCATCTGAGTTAAGGTCAGTTTAATATCCACTCATGAACTCCACTGGTTTTAAGTCTTGCTGATCAGCTTTTATAATTGAGTTACTTCTCATATTCCATGCATATTGAAGCAATAATTAAGCTATGAAATGAGATACAAAGTATGGTGTGCTCAATTCATCAATTGTTGCTCAGTCCTTGTGCTGATTGCACTGAGACATCTCCAGATCTATCATGTCAAGATTATGCATGATGTAATTTGTAACAGTAGCAAGAGATTTTGTTTATTTAATCTTTAAAACAAAATTATACTTGTCTTGCCTCACAGAACAAAGAGATTTGAGTGAGTGCAACATTTTTAATAACTCAGTAATTACTTTTTGGAGTGGTAGTTAGCTCCTTTAACTTAACCATTGAAACCAGCATCCTTCAGACAGGTTTGAAGTGTGCCCTTCCAAGATAAAATCTGAGAGCTGGACTGTGGAGATATCAGTGCTCTATAGGTATCATCATCATGGCTAGGCTTCATGAACAAAGATCCAGGGAGGGCTCTACCCACACTTTTTCCAAGTGCTGATGGCTGCAAAGGCCAATACGAAACAGACAAGAGAGGTTGCAAAAGGCACAGCACAAGGACTCCTTAGGAGATGATTATACAATTATCAAGAATGCAAGAAACAATACTTTCTATGCCATCTTTTCTCCTCAAGAATGATCCTGCGTGCCTGCTCAAAAACATCCGTGGCATTAACACTAGTGTGTGTGCAGAGCTGCTGAGTGGAGGCCAGAGGAGAGCAGTTCAGGGGAGCAATATGGCCAAGGCTGAGCTGTTGTTTCAGGGAGTCCTTGCATCTCCTCTTCAGGGCTCCTCTCTTGCCACAGCCAGGGGCAAGTTGCCCATAGAGCATGATCTTAGGCAGGCAGTAGTTCTTCATCCTGGAGACGTGAGCTGCCCAACACAGCTGTGTTCTCAGCAGCATGGCCTCAAGGCTTGGAATTGCTGCTTGTTCTAGGACAGATGGATTAGTCCCATCATCTGTCCAATGGATGACAGATGACGGAGACAGCGCTGCTGGAAGCGCTCCAAGAGTTGCAGGTGGTGGTGATAGATGAGCCATGCTTGGGAACCATAGAAAAGAGTAGACAGCACAATGGCTCTAGAAACACTGAGCTTTGGACTTTTCTTCAAGTGTTTATTTCGCCAAACGTTATTGTTTTCATAGGACAGCAATCCCCAGTTCATGGAGGAGAATTTGGACCATATTGTCTTCTCACAGCAGAGATAATTGCAAGCTAACTGAACTAGATCCTAAAGAAACTTGCAAGCTCTGCCTTTTGGTACCACTGTGCAGAAAGTGGCACACCACGTGCAAGTTCATACTACCCTCCTTAGCACAATAAAACCTCCCTTAGTTTATCATTTCAAATTGAATCCTCCCTACAAGGAGAGCACAGGGCACTTGACCCTCATTTGCAGGGTGAGTTTGTTGGTTGGTGAGGCTTTAAATAACACTTTAAATGACATCCATGAGTTATGCTCATCAGGGCTTTGACCCACATCACTTTACTCTGAAAATCAACCAGCCACATGCCAACAGGCAACTAATGAAGGGCTGTTGTTCTTCTGCATATGTGTCCATTGGATAATGGATTTGTGCATGTTTTATTAGGCTGCAGGGCACAACAGGCAGAACATTTTGGGAAAAGAGAACGTATCAAGAATTTATTATGAGACATTAGGTCAAGTGCAGATGAACTTCAGCTACTTGAAAAGTGCTTTAATCACCAGTTATGGACCAGTTATGAAGCTTTTCTGCTACTAGACAGGACAAAGACATGTGATGGTGGGTGTTTGAGCCATAAGTATGACCACGTCAGTGGTGGGAACAGAGCCACATCTTGCCACAGTGACAATGCCAGAAAAGAGCTGGCACACTGTGCCAAGTCCAAGTCCATCCTTGTATGGTGGAGTCAGGCCACGTAAAGGATCAGACCACAAGCAACAGCTCTCCTAGAAAATTGCAAACTGAAATCTGTATTTAATCACACACTTCAATGGATTGCTGAAGGTGCCGACACCACTCAACCCAGCAAGAGTCTCAGACCTGTAGTGATATTCAGACATTTCTTAGACTTTTCTAAGCCTCTTCTTAGGATGAGCTCAACATTAAGTAGCATTTTGATACAGGAATTTTCCAGTTCTGATTTTGATGCTCTTTCCATCCTTTTTAAGGGAAGAATAGCAGATGGCTTCATGTATTTCACACCTCTTAGCAGTTTCTTTTTCCAAAAATTACTTGATAACCAGATTTGAGGAGAAACATCACCCTTCTCCTGCTCACACCAATCTCTGAACGTTGTGCTTTCAGTTCTTTTGTCACTTCTCCCATCCTCACATACTTTCTTCAGCAGCAGATAACCCACCTGACAGCCCTTGCTGTTACAGAAAGATACCTGGAACCTCAGCCAAGTATTTCAGCAGTTTCTAGGCTTAAAGATTCAGCCTTAGGTCTTTAAAGCACAGAGAACTTAGTATTTTTCACAGATAGTGACAATGTAATAGCTTCCATTTTGATAAAAAACCCAAACAAGCATTTTCTTCTAGAAAAACATACACGAAGCTAAAATAAAGGTGTTTAACATCAGTTAATAACACATAACCCATGTTATGTGTTATTAATTTCTGTAGATTCAATGGAACAGTTTTCCTTATTTATTTCTTCACAGGAATCTTCTCTTTGGGCTGGAAACAACAAGAAGCAAAGACTACACAATTTGTACCCAAGCAGAATTTCATTTTCATAACTGATAAATTTCCAATATATTATGCATGCTTTGTTATGCCTTATAAATACATTGCAGTTCTATAATTTATTCATTTTCAATGTTCTTTCATAGAGTGCTTTGCTGCTAAGCTGTGTTTCTGGCACCTCATTCAGTCAAAATCTCACAGTAGACTTTACCCTCCAGAGCCCATCTTGCAGCTTTCCCCTTCCACCTCACTGAACCCACTCCTCAGCACAGCTGAGCAACTTTTACAGACACCAAATTTAATCCAAAGCTGCAAAAACTAATGAGCTTTTTATTTTTTTTCCTCCTGTTTCATCAGTAACTGTTGGATCAGACACAGATCATTGGTTTCTAATACAAAAACATGGAGTAATTGCTCCTCTCAGGTGCTCATTTCCACCATCACGGGGGACAAAGTCAGAGCAATTATAGCTATGGTTCAATACAGTCACTTCCCAGCAATGCTGGTTGTGGGAGCAAACATCTCCACAGCAACATCAAGACCACAGCAGCTCGTCTCATATATATATATATATATATATACATGCATCTGTATAAATATATACATCTCATTTATAAAACATATATATATATCATCATCACCATCATGGCTAGGCTTTGCGAATGAAGGTCCAGAGAAGGCTCTTACCCATGCTTTTTACAAGCGCTGATGGCTGAAGAGGCCAATATGAGATAGACAAGAGCGGTTGCAAAAGGCACAGCACAAGGACTCCTTAGGAGGTATAATCTGCAAGACACGATAGCTTCCATTTTGATAAAAAACCCAAACAAATATTTTCTGCTGGAAAAACATACACAAATCTAAAATAAAGGTGTTTAACATCAGTTAATAACACATAACCCATGTTATGTGTTATCAGTTTCTGTAGATTCAATGGAAGAGTTTTCTGTGTTTATTTATTTACAGGAATCTTCTCTTTCGGGCTGGAAAAAACAAGAGGCAAAGACTACAGAATTTATAACCTGTTTACATATATAAAATATTTTCGTATATTATAGATATANATGAGTGCTTGGAAAAAGCTCTTGGGAAGAGCGTGGATGGAGCCCTCCCCGGAACTGTGTTTGCGATGCCTAGCCATGATATATTATACCTACATATAGATATGTATACAGATGTTTAGGGTCCCTGCAGTCACTAGAGGNACATCCACTGGACAGATGATGGGACTAATCCACCTGCAGCCACTAGAGAAATAGCATTGTAAAGCCACCAACAAACCTCTGTGTACTTTCCTCACCCTCAGCTTGGCTCTTCTCTCTCTGCACTTCAACTTGTCCATTTACTTTATTAATGAATTATTACTATTGAATTATTATTAATAAAAAATTAACATGGCATGGAGACTTTTTTTTTCTTGTTTGATGGCACACTAGCCCTTGACCCTGGTCTGAAACATGGGTGTGAATATTTATAAGCACTTTTGTATTGTCTTTCCAAAAATGTATAATTATGCTGCAGTTGGTTGGCATTTCATTAAATATATAACAAGAAAATAAAGCCTTCTCTAGGCTTTCTAGAAGAAGTTCGAATAGGGTGTAAATAACACTGCTACACTGCACAAATACTTTATCAGCCTGCTTCCACCTTTGCTCTGTGGTGAAGGATGGATTCAGTCCCATACTTCAGTAATAAATAGCAGCATTTGGTCTCCCTAACCTACAGAAGATCAATTTTTCCCATAGAGGTTGGGAGAGGATCCTCAGTCACCTGCATTCATTTCAGCTCCCTTTATGTAAGCGTTTCCTCTTCCCATTAGTCTCATTAGCCCTCATTAGTGTCAGCAGGTTGTTCTCCCATGACCCACTGGCTTTGCAGTGAGGTTATGTCAAGCACCAAGGAACTCACACAAATAAAACTATAAATAAAGGTGGTTGGCTCGACACTTGCCTGAGCTGGTTGTTGCTGTGCATGCATTTGAGAATTTCCAATAGAAAAAGGGAAGGCTGTGTCCTAGCACTCTGGGATCGTCGTGGCTAGGCTTCGCGAATGAAGATCCAGGGAGGGCTCCATCCACACTCCTCATCAGCGCCTTTTCCAAGTGCGCTGATAAAAAGAGGATAGCAGATAGCACCCTCGAGCCTGCACAAGGGATTTTTTTAGGTGAGACACAGCATGTGCAGAGCTGGACCCACCCTTTAGTCCTAAGGTTCATCTGCCAGGGCCTAGCAAGCTTGGACGCTGGCAGCGAGGTCCTTAGGACACAGATTTAACCTCTTAGCTGGAAGGCCTTACAGGGCTAAATGAGCTCCATCTGCCCGGGTTTGGAATCAGAGTTGTCCTTCTCCTAGGATGACTGCCAGAAGGCTAATGAGCATATCCTACCCATACAAGGATTCTAGGACCATGGGTATCACTCCCCACACTTTACCATGGGCAATGAGTTTAATGCTCCCTCTGCTGTTGGCACAGTTATCGCACCAGGGGCCACAGGAGACCTCAAGTGATTTTCAGACTGTGCCTGGCACTCTGGGATAGCACTTTTGGGGATGCCAGTTTATCACGGGGTTTATTTCATCAGTTCATGCCCTTTGTCTCTGCCACAGGTATGTGCAAAAAAAAAAAAAATGAAACCTCATTTTTTTTGAGGCTTATTCTGCCTTTCATTGTGGAAATCAAGTTTCCAGATAGATAATCCAGTGAAGGCTCAGGTATAATATCATCCATGATCCATAACTGTCAGAGAAGAAGTGTCAAGCACTGGTCATGTCTGAGCTCAGTGGAATGTAGAATAATTTAAAGAAAACCCAATAACACCTTTTGAGTCCAGTGTCAGCAAAGGACATCAGGGGTGGAGAGCTGCCAAGCACAATTCAACTGACCTGGGACCTGCTGTCCTCTCTGGGAAGGAGACAACCCATTTGCCTTCAAGCCTGAATGCTTCTAGTGGCTTCATTTTTTTTATTACTTTAAAAACTGAGGCTTTGAAAAGATCTCACCAACTGAACTGTAGAGCCAAAGAAAAAATTTAACTGCATTTCCTTGGCCTGTGCTCATTGCTACTGAGATCTTAGAGAACTACCCAAATCAGGAGATAATTATGCAAATTCCATAGTTCTCCTTAAAATCTGGATGGTTTTATCTGAGTACCTAGCTAGCAGAAGAGGTTTTAACCTCATAAAGTGTGTGCAGCTGTTTAGAGTACTCAGAGGACTTGGTTACTGTCATTTTGTAATGCATTCATGGAACTGAAGATGCACATTCACTCACCATGAATCATAGAATCATAGAATGGGCAGGATGGAAGGGACCCTAAAGATCATCTAGTTCCAACCTCCCCACACTGAGCAGGGATGCCAATCACTAGCCCAGGTCACCCAGAGCCACATCCAGCCTGGCCTTGAACACTGCCAGGGATGGAGCAGCCACAACCTCTCTGGGCAACCTGTGCCAGTGCCTAACCACTCTCCGGGTAAAGAACTTCCTTCTAATCTCCAATCTAAATTTCCCCTCCTTCAGTTTATATCCATTCCCCCTTGTCCTATCACAGTCTGAAAATGAAGGTGCCAGCCAGGAGAAAGTGTGGTCCTCCCTCAGTTATGGATACTCCTCAGCCATAAGCCTAAGCAACATCTGTTTCCAAAGGTGTAAAGAGGAAAAATGGAACCACTGGAAAACATGGAAAAATGATAATAGAAATTACTCTTTAACAGACCATCTCTATTCAGCTGAAAGTCAGGCAGGCACATGCTCAAAAAACCTTCTGCCAACACCCAAGTTTCATATCATTTTAATGGTATTATTATTGTAGTACCTAGGAAAGCCAGCCTCACTCCAAGACAACATTCTTCTAATTGTTCAAATGCAGAAACAAATGTCAATCCTAAATTGTTGCAGTACACTGTTGTGGCTCAACAGGTCAGTAAAGACAAAACATGTAAGGAAACAAGGCAAAAATAACTCAGCTAAATGGAAAGTTGGTATAGCAAGAAGATGATTTACCTGTAGTAAGAGAGAAAATCAGAAGCAGAGCTGGGATTAACCAAGCCTCAGGAGTTTCTTATTCTCAAACCATTAGCCAACACCATCTCTATCACTCATATTGTTATGAGGGAAGTATACAACATGCTTGTTTCATTTTTTGCTCAATTTAGCCAACAGTGTTCCAGCTGTTAGGTGAGTTTTCCCTTGTGAGTGTTCTCATGCAGACCTCAAGTGGCAATCATTCACAGCTTCTTTGTGTCTAATCTGCCCTTTCATATTTTATGGGTGTATTTTAGTGCAGCCCACAGTAAGCTGTTGTTCAGACATATATTACACTCTTAAAAATATCCTACTCTGGCTGCTGAATATATTGCAATGAGCAATTGAGAGTTGTGGATGGAAAAATATATAAAACCCTTCAATTCTTGCTAAAGTTTCTGCCAGTGAATTAGTAAAATATTGTTCCAAAACCTGGAGAATATTGCAAGGATCATAAAGTTCTAAAAGGAAAAAAAATAACATTATGATCTCTTTGTAATGTTTACTACAATTAAAAAATATTAAATTAACTCAGCAAGACTGAATCTGAGGCAATTAGGAGATATGAGACCTCACTTGCCAGGCTGATTACACTCTGCTTGTACCTTAAACTGGAGCAATGTCAGTTTTCCCAGAGTTATGAGAGATCTGTTATCAAAGTCTGCAAAATATTACACTGTGTGAGCATTAGATTGATGCTGCTAAAATTGAGTAAGATGGAATTAAAGCAAATAGCTTGATGGATTCCCTGTAGGAAACATCCTGTGTTTCTCCTAGACAGCATTATTCAACCTGAAAACTTTTGGTTTGGATTTGTATTATTTAACTTATCAGACTACTGCTTTACAAATCCCAGAGTAAATGGTATTTCAGTCTGTTAATGAAACACATAACCCTTCATGTGACACTTTCTTTCACTCCAGTTTTTCTCATCCTCCTAGAAAATGTGTTCCCACCCCTGTAATTCCTTCTGCACCCCATGACATCCCAATAAAGTAAGACAAACTACATGTCTCATTTAATTCACTGGGATTTTGCTTTATAAGAAGTAATAGGTGAGCACAGGGTCACAGATTCTCCTATTCCAGTTTGCAACAGGGTTTCTAAAAAGAAAAAACAACAACAACTAAAATGACCTGGATGATTTTACCAACCTCTGTACTGTTGCCATTGCCAAAAGTCTCCATTAGTGCAAGACTCTCTCATGGGGAGTCTGAACTTTCCTTTAATCTAATCCATTTAGAAAATGACTCACAATTTATTGAATAAAGTAGAGAAAATTGATATCTTTTCATTAAGCTGACAAAGTCGTCTTCACTGCTGGCATCTGTGAAATGTGTTCTCTATTTAAATTTTATTTATATCAATCTTCTCTGGTGGAAACTAGATTAAAATGGAATGTTTTATACTTACAGTAGAAACTTTCCTCTCCTGCAATGAGTGTCATACTGGGTTTGAAAGAGAACTCTGTTTCTCATTCCTTGGAGGAACATGATGCCAATGATGAGGAGGAAGCTCAGTCTAATATCTCTATTCCTTTGCCTTCCATTCCTATATAACCAAAATGTGTGCACTTTATCACAGGCAAAAAGAGATAGCTGCTGTGGCTTTATAACAAAAAATGCAGAAGCAATTTTGGGCCATTTTAATACATAGCATGTTCCCTCTAAACTGTTGAAAAATGCATGATGATACTTTGCTCTGTTTTCATCTTTCAAGGTCTTCCATAAACATGAATTAAAGGTATATATTACCCTGTGAGAATTGTCATATTGTTATGTTGTTAAATATGTCTTTATACTTATTGCCATATAGAGTTTGTCATATTGTTAAAGCAATTTCCTAAATAGAAAGGCAGAAAAATTTACAGGAGAATTCTAGCTGCAAAAAAAAAAAAGCCTTTGCAGGTTTTTTTTTTATATACACTGGAGTAGCAACCATGAGACAACTAAGTACCTATGGGTCTCTGGGCCTTGTCTGCCCATTTTCTCTCAGACCACCCTCTATCCTTTTCCTGTCAATCACTAGGAAAAGGGCAATTAGTGACCACTTTGAACAACAGAGTAACTTAAGCTTAATGTAAAAACTTGAACACTGAGCAATGTGAAGCATAACAAGTTTGAGAGTTCCTACAAGCAAGGAGATTTTAATCAAATGGATTGTGTATTTTTCTTCCAAGTATTCAAGAGGCAGATGGAATGGCTAGTGTTTCCATCTTGATTTGATCTCAGTTTAGGTGGAGATATTTGAAGGTGTTCAGTGCGTTTTTTGATGTCCCATAATAGAATAATTTGCTACTGAAATTCAAGGAGAAAACATCCCCAGCCAGCTCCCTTCATGCACCAAACCTCTGTGCTCCAGATGATGCACAAGAACCAGTCAAAAAGTGTTCACTACCCTTATGCAACCTACAAAGGTTCTTACGAGCCCTGCAGGCTGAATTCAGTCTAAGCTAGAAGTTCCCTACAGCCACCAAAGGCTTTGGGCATCACTTTGGGGAACAAATGCATTTTAAAATGCAATAAACTTGTGTAAACAATAACAAAAATGAAGCTATTCTCTTGCTCTTTCCCTATATTCAGTCTGATCCCCAGATCTCTTATCTATAGAGTATTTCTCTGGCTGATAGACATGATTAGCAAATGCCATTTCCACCAAATGCTTTTTTGTCTGTTAATCCATGCAGACTAAATACATCAAAAGTTAAATATTTTGATTAAATTGTTTTTTTCTGTAGCTTTGCAAACAAAGATTTAAAAAGAAGCAACAAAAAAAACCCAAACAGTGTAAATTGGACTGGAAAAAAAAAAACAAGCCCTCAAGATTTTTCTGAATAAAGTTGCTTTTCTTCCTAACTCTATTAGTTATATTCTTAGAGTTTAATATTCTTATAAAAGAAGTGTTTTCTTGAAAGGAACTCAGATATAAGCAATCTCTTATTTACACTAGCAGAAGCTAGGGAACAAAAATACCCCCAAATAAAAGAGGAATAGTGCAGGCTGGTTTATATCATATCCTTTTCCATTCCCCATGGCTGAGGGTATCAGTCTCAGTCAAATCAGCCTTGCATGAAAAATCTCTGTGCTTCAAATATTCCCCAGACAGTGAGAAGAACACAGTGCAAAACCACTCCAAAACATTACAGGCATCTAATTCAGCATGATGTGAGCACTCAAAGCCCAGGATGCTTGGTGACTAACAGGAGTCTGTGATTCTCATCCAGAATTAGCAGTTTGGGTCACTGAGAAGCTCAGTTTCCTCAGGATCTAGATCTTGACTGCAAACTGCCCTGAGGGAAAGCATCTTAACTTCAACAATTTCTCTCACACAACTACTTCAGCACATCTCAGAGTGTCATAATCTCAACGTGGAGAAGCTCCATTGTATCCCTCAGGGAAGCTTTTTTTCCCCCCTTCCCATATAGATGTACCTAATCTTAAATGCAGCAAACTGAGATTCAAATTTAAGATTTTTCCTACTTCTTTGAACTGAGCTGGAGGTGTAAAACTTTGACATCAAGTAGACCTCAAAGGATCAGCAGTGCCCAAGAAGGACAACTGATCCTAAAGATTAAAAGGCTCATAATAGAAAGGAGAACCTAAAAACACAGGACTCAAAGGAAATAATTGTCACTGGGCTCTGGACAGCATGCTGAGGACTAGACCACAGTGAGCTTTGTAGTACCTCAGACTTACAAAGGATTTTGCCCCCTTAAATATAGGAGTTTTTCATCTGCAAATGGTCTTAGTATTCCCATTTATAAAAGGAATCTTGTTTTCAGCCCAGCTCTACTGAGTAGGGGACAGGTGAGGGTTCTCACTGGTAGACCCTTGGCTGGACTACCTTGGACCTATATCTGCACTGTGATCTCAAATATATATATATATCTATACACACACACTAAAACCTGCACACTATTACATGAAACACTCAATATTAAGGTTCAGCACTGACTTTGCATTTGATTGTTTCTCAAGGTCAATATCTGAATCCTTGGGCTGTATTTAACAGCATCAATAAGTAGTCAGAGCATTTTAATTGCTATGAACAACACTACTTCTCCATGCTGCCTCACAGTCTGCATTCATCTCACATCTCTATTTTACATTATAAACTCCCTTAGCCAGGATGTTCAGTTTTTTGTGGGTTTTTACTACCCAGCACCATAGGATCCTTCCCTATAGTTATTCAACTGCTACTAGTAAATAATTATCATCATCATTTTTGATTCCAAGTGACTGGCTTCTTGTCAAAGATTCTGAGGATTGTCTGCTCTGATCATCATCATCATCATGGTTGGGAAGGACCTTCAAGATCATCTAGTGCAATTGACACTCATCCAACTGACAAAGCATATGGCCACTATGGGCCTGCACCCTTGTGCTAATTGCACCAAGGTTGGGAGTTGAATCCCTCTATGGGCCACATGCTTTGTTGGTTGGACTTGATGACCTTGAAGATCTAATTGCTGTGAAGGCCAATATTGAGTTTGCCCACTGTACAATCTCTTATTAGAGTGCAGCTTCAGTCCTCCTGTGCGTTTCCATGCAGAGCAAGGAGAGATATCTCCTTTCTCCACTGTTAACAGCATTAATGATACCCTTCTGAAAATGATGTGTCAATGGCATCCCTAAAGTGCCTTGTAAGTGTAGGTGTAAAGGGGTTTTACTGTGTGTTGTACGTGTGGAGAGATTATAAATTACATGATAAAAATGAGGTACAAGCTGTGAGAAAAATAGGAAAGACAACACAGAAAGCTAGAGGATTGTTGTGGGGCCCTTCTAACTGAACAACTGTTCTGTTCTGTTCTAAGCTTAATTCACTTGTTTCAACTTAATTCTTCTTGCAGACCTAAGGAGCTTTCAAACCCAAGGTGTTTCTCCCTGTGTTTCAAGTAAACTCAGAGGGTGAAAACCACATCCCTGCTGGGACAGTTATTCATCAAGGCTGCTGATATAATCACATATCAAGTGAAAGCCTGTTTGAGAGATAATGACTTGGACTCCTAACCTGCAGTAGCTTCCCATTAGAGTTAATTAGCTGGGCCAGAAATATTGCTTCTCATTCTTGTTTATTTTGGACTCAAGTGGGCTATATTTGGATGCACTCCAGCATGGCCCACCAAATATCTTGGCCATATGCCACTCAGATCAACTGTCTACCTCAACAAGTGACAAGGGCTGATTTGTCCAGCTTATTCTGATTAAGGAAGACCTCACCTTTCCAAAAGCAGTCTTTATTGTGATTTGAAGGAAATAAAAATGAAATTTAATTGTTGTGTACTTGACCTTCTTTACAGTATTTTTTTGCACTCTATATTAACCATTATTTCCCAAAGTTTACTACCAGCTTTACAGAAAAATCAGCTTGCTTTCTGGGCACATGACATACTTCTGTGTTCATTTAACCAATCTAAATGATTTCTCTCTGTTACATTCTTTTCTAAAGAACGTGGTATTTGGCTTAGTTCAGGTGTAAGCATCTGTACCTATGTCAAAATACACATTTGTAGTTTTATTCACCTCCATCCTTGCATCTCCATGTGTGGTGTTTGTTAGTCTGCACAAAGGAAGCTGGATCAGTGGGTCAGGGCATCAAGGAGAAGGCTGCCAGAAGAATTCGAAGTGGCTGAGGGTTGACCACATTGGCAGTGGTTCATTTTTCATGGAATACACTGGTAAAAAAAAAAAAAGTGCCAAATGAGAACAGTCCAATGAAAAAGCAGTTTTCCTTTTAGAGCCAGGCCAAAAGGGGAAGCATTCCTAGTAAATTAGGACTGGAGCAATAACATCAGCTGCTTAGGTGGGACAACATCAGGTGTGGTAAGAGACTCTGATGGCTATAACTCTGTGTAGATAATGCTGATGATACATAACTTTGAAGCCATGGTCACCTAGCGCCCACCTCTCCTAACCTGAAGAGAAGAATGCAGGTCAAACATTCTCAAGTCCCTCTTCTATCCTCTGCTGATTCTTTCAGGTCCTGTTTAACAAACCTGATCTCCTTCTAGGACTGGGTGACCCACTTGCTGGATGAAGGAAAGGCTGGGGATGTTATTTATCTTGATTTTAGTAAAACGTTTGATACAGTTTCCCACAGCATTCTCCTAGAGAAATTAACTGCTCTTGGCTTGGATGGGCATACACTTTGCTGGGTTAAAAGCTGGATAGATGGCCGAGTCCAAAGAGTTGTGGTCAATGGAGTTAAATCCAGCTGGCAGCCAGTCACGAGTGGGGCCCCACAGGGCTCAGTCCTGGGGCCACTCCTGTTTTAACATCTTCATCAATGATTTGGCCCAGGGGATTGAGTGCACCCTTAGTAAGTTTGCAGATGACACCAAGCTGGGTAGCAGTGTGGATCTGCTTGAGGGAAGGGAGGCTTTCCAGAGGGATCTGGATAGGCTGGATCACTGGGCCAAGGCCAATGCCATGAAGTTCACTAAGGCCAAATGCCAGGTGCTGCCCCTTGGCCATAACAACCCCCAGCAGTGNAGGTTCAGGCTAGACATTAGGAGGAATTTCTTTGCTGCAAGGGTTGTGAGCCATTGGCACAGGCTGCCCAGGGAGGTGCTTGAGTCCCCATCCCTGGAGGTGTTTAAGAGACAGGGAGATGTTGCATTGGGAGGCATCATTAAGCAGGTTGCTAGGGCTAGGACAAAGGCTGCACTGATGAGCTTCAAGGTCTCTTCCAGTTGTAACTGTTCTATGATTCTATGATTCTCTTCTACAATCTCTTACTCTCTGTGCCACACAGAGCCTCCTCTTGCATGATGGGATGGAACAGTGATACACACTTTATGGGTTGGGTGCATTTATTTTTCAGTATGAGTTGGTCACATGGTAGGGATTAGAGGAAAAAGGACTTGGAGCTTCATCTGTGCAGCTGTGAATAAAGGGGCTGGACATTAGTAGCAGCTGCTGATATGTCTTTGGGTGTTTCCTTAGGATTTCATGAGCATAAAATCCTAAGGCTTTAATTATAAACTTTAATTATAGACTCTGGAATATCCTTAAATCAATGCCTGCAGAGCAAGGCATTTTCCAGAGCCCATTTTCCGTATTAGAAGGTAATCTGCTGCTTCAAAGGTATTTTATGGCCTTGAAGCAGCTGTGTGGTGTGATGTGAGTGGGTTAAGCATCTCTAGTTGAGTGTGCAAGAAGCTTTGCCAGTTAGGCTTCATGAGTGCAACCATGAAATTAATTCTTGTCAGGGAAAAAACAAACCACAGGCAGAGGCACTCGTGCACCAACTAGTCACACTTTGCAAGGTTAGCTAAAGGTTATCAAAATTCCCAGACAAAAATTGTCATTAAGATAGTCAAGGTTATAGACAGATATCAATTCCCAGGCAAGAAACTTCATTAAGGTACAGTCAAGGTTGTAAATATATGTGCCAATTAAATTCAAACAACACGATCCAAACACTGTCATTATTTACAACATTAAATATTTGGGAATCAGAAGGTATTGCTAGAGATAATGTAGTTTCTATAAAATTCATAACCATGTTTCTACAAACTGAACTTCTGCTGCTGTTCAGTATTACCTTACCTTCTAGTTGTGACTCTCCCTGCCATGGGATGCTCAGAAAGCTAAAATTCTACATGGGGTCAAAAGAAATGGAAGAAAAAGGCACCTATAGGTACTGAAAGTAAAGCAGACACTGTTTATTCTGGAGTATCATGAGCCACAATTCCTAAAGACCTGGAAAACGTTCTAAGGAAAATCTCTTTTGACTTGCCTTGTTGTTAGATGTATCCATAAGGATGAGACTGACCACTCATGGAGGTGAGCTGGATGGTCCTTTGGTCTGAAGCAGTATTGGTGGCATCACAGCATGGTAGCAAAGTAGATCTTATGCCTAAGGAAGCAAGTGCACTACCTTAGAGAAAACAGGATGCAAAACAAGTCATGAGATGTGAAAGCCTTGCATCTACATTTCAGTCGAAGGCTTTGGAAGGGACACTCTGCCTCTTCAATGCAGTGCTAGACCCCTGAGATATTATTTCATTAGGGTTTTTTTTTTTCCTTATAACATAGCTGTGAACATTGTCTTCTCTCTTTTAGCTTCAATAGTGATTGGGAAATGGTGGTGTGAGATGGAGCCCTGCCTAGAAGGAGAGGAATGTAAGACATTGCCTGATAATTCTGGCTGGATGTGTGCGACTGGCAATAAAATCAAGACCACCAGAGTAAGTTCTCTTTCTGTCTCTACCCAGGAGGTCTTAATAGGAAAAGGAGGCACTAATAATCACTCACCCATATCTTTTCCATCATCATGCCTGCTGGAAATTAAGAAAAGCAAATTGTCAAGAATTCTTTTCCCTGTTCTACATACTCATACCCAGCTATTAATGCACAGGAACGTGAAGCTTAGTGCCATGATTTCCTGACTTCTTGATTCTATAGTCCTAACTGTAGTCATTTTTCATGTTTTCTAGGCCTTTTGTTGAAGCAGGAGATTTTACCCTGACTGATCCCCATGCCATCTGAATTCTTTACTTTCTCTCCACCTGATTTACCCCAGGGTGAATGATTTGTGTTGCAACTTCAGTTTCTTGAGCAGTGCTTTTTGGCACAGCTAATCTCACCACCACATTAAATTACTTGGATAAGTACAAATTTAAGGAGGCTTCTTTGCAGAAGGCAATAAGTGGTCCCTGAAAACAGAATGCATATCATCTCTGTCATCTCCCACAGCAAAGCAGAAAGCTTGGAGGGAACTATGATACCTTGACTCAGTTTCATCCTGCAGTGTCCTTGTTGCTGCAAACAACTTCCTACTCACAACTGGTCTCCCCACACTGAAAAATCCACTACAAGATTGTGCCCTAATGTTTGTGCCTTGCAGTGCAATTAAAAAACAAACTTACCAAGTGATCTTTTCAGAGATGCAATGTTTTTCTCACTTAATTGGGGAATTAAGATGGAAGAAAGTGATATTAAAGAAGTAATAAGCAACACAAAGGAGTGTATTATACTTCTGTTAAATTACAACCATTCAGTGCTTCTGCAGTCTGTCTGCAAATTATATAATTTAGGAGTTGCTGTTGCTTTTTTCTGTGAAATTGTCCTGCTCTTAACTCCTCAAGCCTCATCATATAAACTAGTTTCAGGCTATAGCCTGCATCTAGAAGTGATTGCTAGAAATATAGCAGCTTCATTAATATGCAGATCTAAGGTCCAATCTCTTCAGTATGCATTATTGTATTTCATTTAAATTAAATACTTACAGAGTGAGTGCTCATAACTGAAAAAAATATTTCTTCATTTACCCACAGGATTTATTTTAATTAGCTCATGAGGGGAGTACCTAATGGTGCTGCTTCCAGTAGAATTTGCTTTGTTGTTTTAAAAATATCATTCCAGAGCTCAACTGACAAAGGCAAGATGACAACATGTGCTTAGCAACTGTCTCTTGAATTTTCCTGAGCAAAAATTCTACTTCATAATCCCTGAAACTTTGCTTGAATCCATACTGCTGTGTCAAGCCTAAAATAATAGAAGCAATCAGATCCTGAAACAGGCTTTTTTTTTTATGTTTTCTTTTGTCATTTCAGATGGCATCAGAGATTACACTATAATCTGTACTGACCCCAATCCAGGCTGCAAGATTGGGCCATGTGTGTCTAATTTATGTAGTTAAGGATGTTATGGAAGCAGAAGAAACAAAACAAATCAGCCAACATCTTAGATATATCTGTGGGGATTAGCCCAAAAGCTAGAGCAAGTCACCCTAGGCTGTAAACTGCTTTAATGAAGGCTTTTCCTTGCACTAAATACATTTTCATTAGGCAGCTGCTGCTGTTCTGACAAGGAATAGATTCACATCTATGACTTGCAGGATTAAAATACCTGTTAGTACATTCTTCAAAGCCCACAGTAAATCACATATAAGCATGTATATGTGTATATATACATACACACACACACATAAATACATGTATATATGCACAATGTATGTAATTTTGCAGTGTAGTCTATTACTTCATGATCTTAGAGGTCTCTTCCAGTCGTAATGATTCTGTGATTCATGGTTGGTTCTCAAATGGGATTAATACTGATTAGTGTCAGAAAGTGGGCAACAGATCCAGTGAAGGCTTTTCCAGCACATCCTCCATTCCTTCCTTTTCATGCATCCCTTCCTGGGTTTAGTCTTTTAGCATAGCTTGCTAATTAAGTTCTTAAAGCCATTAAGTTCAATTAAGTTCTTAAAGTTCTTTTTAAGCTGTCCAACTAAATATGTCAGATGATTTCCAGATTGTTTCTTTAGAGCAGTGAAGAAACCCCTCTATGGGTGTGATAGCAGGCTCTGTAATTAAGAGGTGAGTTCAAAGCAGTAGAGCACAAGATAGTCAATATCTCTTGCTCTAAGACTTACTGCTGCATTTCATCATACCACCTAGTGCTTAGCTAATAATTTGTAGCCCTGATTTAATGCCCAAGCCTGCTCGTACTCAGATCTATTGGAGTTTCATTGCTGACCTAGTCATCTAGCAAAGGGTTGGACCCCTTGTGCCATTCATTCTGTGTGTGTCAGTATGGGAAAGAAACAAAAGCCTCTCCTCAGGAGAGCTATTTTTGCTTTTGGTCAATCATTCTTATCTCAGCATCCTAACAAAAAAACCCTGGGTGGTGATGTTTCCTCTTCAAGCAACTAGAGCACTCACTCAGATCACTTGTAGTGTTGGTCACCCAGAGCAATGGGTTTATGGTCTCTGGAAGGCCATGATTTATCATCTGAGGTGAATAGATCAAGCTGATCAAACTTTCCCCTCTTTTATATAGCAAGTCACATCTATCTGCCCATCTTTGGGTAAGTGGATTGCTGGGGGTCCAAATGAACCTGAAAGCTAAACCAATCTGCATGTCCTTGTCTAGCAGTAGCTACTAGCAACACTCTGAGAAGGGGAGAATGGGAGACTAGGGTGAACACAGCCCAGAGCTGTCCTGCACCACAAACCCAGTTCATCACTGCACATCCAGGATCTCCCAAAGCACAGCCACAAACTCATTCAGAGTCTGCCTCTTGCACATCCCTAAATCCCTGCAGCCTCAAAGAAAAGAGCCCTCCCCCCCTCAAAATCAAATATTGAATTTAAATTCAACTATGTCATCATCAGGGCAAAGTGCCACGTAGCCTGGGTCTTTCTTTCCTCTCATAACAACTTTTATATAACTAGCTCTTTCACTTTCTTCCTGCAGATCCACCCGAGGACCTAACAGAGAGAGCTGTCTGCATGGAGACAGTGAAAGCTCTGCTGATTTATGAGGACAAAGTATTGAAAGTCTAAAACCATCTCAGCATTTACAAGCCAAATGGATTTCTTATTTGCACTTTGACTGTTTACCAGATAACAACAGTGGCTTTACTGTGTGAGAGAGAGTATTCAGTGGAAATCATGCCCCTGATTTTTTGACAGCTGAAAATAAAGATGAAGAAAATGGTTCTTTGGTAAAGTTTCCAAGATTGCAAAATACAAACGACAGTATAAGTTTGGATCTACAATTTACTTTATACCAGTTAAAGTATATATATAGAAATATATATATATTAATATATGATATTTTGAAATAAAAGCCTCACTCTTCAAGAAATTGAATAGTACCACACTTTGCTGCAGCTGCTGTAAATTTTTTTTTTTGTCCTTTTTTGTAATGGTCTGGAAGATGCTTACCTGTCTCAGAGAGAAATGTGGCAGTGAAGAGGCAAAGCAAACCTGCTGCGGTACAAGGACGCCTAAGAGCTACACACATCCTACCAACGTGGCATCCAGAACTTCCTGTTTCCTTCGGCAGAATTTCGAGGGCATTTGTTGTTCCACTTTGTGTTCTGGAGGCTTTTCTCCTTGTGCAATACTAGCATGCTGGCTTTGCTTCATTAACCATACTTGATTGAATATATAATGATGACAATTCTATCCTCTTCCAAGAAAAAAATATTTTTAGAGCTGTTAGATATTCCATGGAGAAGAGATGGACACCTACTGAGTGAAGTACAGTATGTATTAAAAGTTTATTTGGCAGAGTTTGGTAGACTGTGAGCTCCCTTCTTATTAAAGATGTACTGTACATACAATGTCTTCAGACTTTGTATAGCTCCTAGAGACTACAGTAAAATCCCAGTAACCAACTCCAAAGCTTTGTGTCGTTGGCTCACTAATTCTTTGAAACAACGACAAAGCTCTTCCTTTCAGACCAACATGGGAGAGGGCTCTTAGATATATGGTTTGGGGTTTTTTTTTTAACCCCAGTTGCAATTGGTGAACAAGGATTTCAGCTGAAGCCAATGCCTCTGTGGACACCTCAAATACCCAGGCACACCCACACCCAAGGGACAACCTGGTCGTGTGCTCTTACCCCACAGCACATGCAGGAGAAGAGCCTAAATTGAAGCTTCCCTCACAGAATCCCAGAATCATTAAAGTTAGAAGAGCCCTCTAAGATCATAAAGCCCAACCATCAACCTAAACTATGTCCCTAATAACCACATCTATATGTTTTTTTAAACACCTCCAGGGATGGCGACTCTATCACTTCCCTGAGCAGCCTCTTGTTGCAGGCCAGGCTAATTCTAATGCTCATTGAGAGCATTGGCCACCAGCTAAAAGCATACACACGGGCAATTCCATGGCACAGCAAACACACACAGTTTGTGGTAAGCAAACTGTGTCTGAGCCCTGCTTTTCTTTCAGGTATAGTTTCTTTTAGCTTACATTGGCTCTGTTTCATACTCAGCTGAGAGGCGATGGTCGTCAGCAAGGATGTGTCCACAGAGACATTGACCTACTTGCTGCCAGTGGTCTGAAGTCACAGTTCTAGCTAAGCTGTTGCTGTTCACCATGCAGCCTGGCCCCTGCACTGCTGAAGAAAGATCAGCTCTGAGAGCTGAAGTGGGCAAGTCTTAGTTCACATTGCCAGGCACTTTTGTGAGCAGTCCAATTACTTTCAAGGGGTTTGTTCATGTGGAAAAGTATCTCGCTGTCACGCATAAGTCTGGGCAATCTACCCTTCAGTATGCCTAATGCTATCAAATCAAAGAGGAATAGGGATTTGTAAAACTTGTTCTAGCCAGTCCAGCTTCATTTCTTTAATATTTCCAATTTCCTTTTGGCCTGCTTACCTGTCTCTCACAGGAGCCCTTTGGCCATACTGATCACTTCTAATCTGATGCAGAAGAAATGCTGCACTTCCCAGCCTAGAGTTGGTCAAAATTCTCCCACTAACCTTCTTTCTCCTTCAGGGCAACCACTTCAATCCCTGATGCTTCAAGAGGCAAAAATTGTCACTGTAATTACACTGTATATTAAAGCAGCTACATGATGTGTCACGCCATGCTCCATGATGGCTTTCCATGCTGGTCCTTGCCTGATGCTCACAATGGAAATGAATATGCTCTTTCCAAGTATTTCTAATATTTCCTCTTCAGAGAGATATAAGAATGAAAAGCGTCCGGGGAAAAAAAGTCCCAAAACTAAAACAACGACAACAAAACAACTAAAAACCTCAACCCAACAAAAAAAATCCCTTGGTTTTGTTCTGTGCAGAGAAAGACTAAATAGAAGCATGAGCCTCACCACCAGTTGTAGGTCCTAGAACATGGAGACAAAGCTCACTGGGAGCCCAGCTGGATAAGCTATGTATTTTCCAGCCATAGTCACCTGCCTAAATCACAGAAGATACTTGGACTCTAGTCAATGTTTTAGATGTGGCCTTGCCATGGCTTGGTGTCCCTAGTTTCATCTTTTCAGTTTGGAGAGGAACCACTGCCTGCCTGGTTAGCCACAAATAGATGTGATCCCAAAGTGAGATCATCAGAGCAGCTCCAGGCTTAGCTGCCACAAGGAGATACTCCTCCTGAAGCCTTAGCATTTCTTAATTTTACTAGAACAGCACTTTGAAAATTCCAAGACCCTCTAGAACTAGGAAGGCCTTGGTGTGCTAAGAGATAGGCCCTGGCACCAGGAGATAAGTGGATTAAAACTCAGGCTATGTTATCATCCCTACAGCAGGAGGAACTGAGGCACACAAAGCTCAATTTGTCACTCCAGATCACATTGGAGGGCCATGGAAAATCAAACAGAAAGTGAACTTTGGTTTTCTTATTTCTATTCCACTGTTAAGCTGACCCACAAAACCTGTGGCCTCTTGTACTCCTTGCCAAAGCTTGAGGTGTCACCCCTGACAGGTATTTACTCTCCAGCAGCCTATCTGACAGGGCTCAGACTGTGAGCAGATAACAATGCTTATGCCTGTGTCTAGGGAAATATGCCTGTTGAGATTGGGAAGTATTAGACTTGCTAAAATCTAAGGAGGAAATGTTGTCATTACCACAGCACAGTTTCTTAGAGATGTTTATGAATTTTTCTTTGCCAGTAGGCAGCCTCAGCTGTCACCACACCAAATTCAGTAAATGTCTGCCTCTCTTTGAAGCTGCTGCAAAATCTGCTCGTGATGTGCAGCACTGAGAAATGGCTGCTTTAATTAAAATGTTCCAGAGGAGAATTAAGGCCTTTGCAGAAACACTGACTAATAAAACGTGAAGTCAGAGTAAGAGCTGAATGCAACTCACCCTCATTGTTTCAGTGAACCAAATTGAAACAATACTAATAAAAAAAAAGAAAATTCAAGCAGCCTGAAGTCACAATGATCATGTGTTTCAGTGGTCTGCACAGTAACTGTGTGTAGCTGGAAGGTGTCAGAGCTTCTTACCTTGGTTGATGGAAACCCAACGTGTGCCAGTAGTGGAATGAAGGGGTCCCACATCCTCATGAGTTGTAATCCCATTGTTCAAAGTTGTTTACATCAACAGAAGAGAAAACTCCTGCTTTCTGGCAGAAGTCTAGACAGAGATATGTCAGGATAAAAAAGAGAAATATTTGTAAATGCATCGAAGATAAACTTAGGTTTATGTTAGTGTTTCTGCTTCAGATGTGTGAAACCAAGTTATGTAAATCTAAAATGTACAAGTTGGAAAAAATACTAAAAAAGAAAAAAAAAAAGTTAGCTACCATCTGCATCTTGATTCAGAAAATCTAGATGATGTGCTTCTGTCCAAAAATCTCTGGTAATAAAGAGCTCAGTGTGGTATGATTTGATATTGCTTTGAACATGCTATGTGCTCCCATGGCCAGCAGTTATGAGCAGCAAGAGGTACACCCAAATTCAGCACAGCACAGAGAAAGGACCATGAAAAATTCCTGAAGGTAATACAGTTGATGAGTGATGTTTTTATCAGATCTAGTAACAGAGTCTGCAGATACTTTCACTGGTGTATTGCTGGTCTATTTTCCTATTATAAAATGATTAGTGGCATTCCTAACTGAGGAATGGCCTAAATGAGGACTTTCCTGTTTCACTGTATAGTCCAAATACAATTACAGATCATAGAGAAGTTGTGGAGGAGATAAATATGCCTTGGCTTAGAAGGTACATCCATTTCATCTGAAGGTGGCAGCCTTTGTATCTTCTTCAGTGTCAGGATGAATATTGTGGCCTCAAGTGAGCTTCTCTTTCGCCAATCCCTCGGTCACATCCCAGTGAGCAGGGTTTAGAGCTTGCCTCACAACGAAATAGGTCATGCTTCTTTGCTTGGCTTTCTCTTTTTCTGTCAGAGAAAAATAGAAACACATTCCACAAATAATCTTTCAGGTAGACAGAAGGAGATGTGTGTACAGGGCAGTTGCTTTAGGGCTGTCAACACTTTTTTTCTAGTTCACCAGTTTGAATTCAGATCCTAGGCCTGACACATCTTTATGGTTTCTTCTCTGAAATGTTCACACATTCAAAACATTGAACTTCACAGATCTGTGTACTTTATAAAACCATGCTGCTCTGAGGAAAAGAAACTGAATGCTCTGCTTTGCAGGTAGGAAACTGAGATTTGTAAGGCTTGAGATCTGCCCAAGATTGTGCTAAAAACCTGCAGCAGTGCCAGCAGAGGATCTGAGGATTTTAGGTCATCACTGCAGATAGTTCATCTGTGGTTCACATCAGTGAAATGTCATTGCCAGCAGATCCTGGCTTTTAGCTTGGGTCACAGAGAGCAGAATTATGGTGCCTGCAGTCAAATGTGGACAATCATCTGCAATTGCCAACTGCTCACAACTTGTTGACCTCCCTTCAGCTGGGATTTTTAAACTGCTGATGCATGGAAGATCACTACTAGATCTACTCCAACACCTTCTGCTCCCACAGGGACACAGTCCTGCCCTAGTTTCCTGTCATTGCTCCTTAGAAGAAGCTGCTTCAAGCCTTTCAGACTAGACCAGAGATGCAAAAAAGCACAGAAATAACTGTGCTTAACCCTGATAGGCTGAAGCAGGTGTAGTCAAGAGTCCTTCTGTAGGTCACAATTTCTCAGAGATGCCCATCTGATTGAATGATTTTCATGTAAAAGTTGACTTTGAGCAGAGAAAGCACACATTCCCTTACACCAGAAAGTGCCTGAACCAGCCAACAAGAAACACAAATAACTTGTTCTCAGCTGGAAAATGTGAGCACCACTGTCAGGGGAGAGGATACTACACAGGGTAAAAAAGTCACAGGGCAAAAAAATCACTATCTTATAGACAAATATTCATCTGTGAGCACGCTTGGCAGAAATCTGATAAAAGCTTTTGCTGTTGCTTGACAAGTATCTCTAACTCTGAGTGTAGCCCAGAAGTGCTCAGAGGTCTTTCCCACAGGACTGGTCTGGGTATGACATTTTTCATCCCACACTCATTATCAGATTATTTTTGCTTTCCCACCATGTGGGAATTTTTATGACCAGAAACAATATTCATGTTTGAGCATCAGGTTACTGACCCACTTCCCATTGTTTCTCATCTCCTTTCTCTGTCAGATGTCTGTCCTTGATTCAGTTAGAAATAAGGGCTAGAGGCCCACCTAGTTTTGAAGCAAACTACCCATAACATAAAATATTGCTCAGGGGAATATGCAATTTCTTCTTCCTACCTGCTATTCCTCTTCATTTCCCATTTCATTTCATTTTCATTTCATCTCTTCCCCTCTCTTTCACACCGCTTAATTATTTTCATCCATCTCCTTTAGTCTTTTATCACCACTACTGCCCCACAGACCAAAGAAAAGCAAATGTGCTGTCAAGACCTAAGTCAGGGAGCTGTTTCCCTCCAATAGCAGTGATTTACATGTGGTCTTCAGTCTTTGTCTTCTTCCTGTGTACTTTGAAGGTGAGATCCTGACCTCAGTGTGCCAGCAGCTCCCCATATTTCACTGCCCACACCAGCAATCTCCAGCTCAGGGCCACAGGGTGCATCTCAGCTGTGCCCTCGTGTACAAAGCAGATGCTATTGGTACTTGATTTGCAGCAGAGGAGTTAATTGTCAGCTTCTCACCTTCATTGAACCTGTCTTGTTTGTTCTTCTCCTACAGTCTTGTGTCCCTTGACCAGAACCAGGAGCTCAGCACACTGACTGTTGAGGGCTTGCCATTAGTTTATGTCTCTGCAAGAGAAAATTTATCACTATCGATTTAAGCAGACATTTCCTGGGCTTGAAAGAGAGTGAAGAACCAGCCAAGTTGCTCTTAAATGCACAATATAGGATCTAAGAACAGACATGTTACAATCTTTTTTTCTGGGCTCTTCTGCTGGTGCTCTTTCAGAAAGATTCTGTGGTATCTCATGCAAAGTGGTCCAGAGTTCTGGCACTAAGTCCCTAGAGCCCTGCTAGCATCTCACAGACATGGGTGTAAAACTGAACAGTTAGGAAACATTCCAGGCTGAAGACAACAGTCTCTGTGCATCAGTTTCCCTCATAAGTGGATTTAACCCACACTATTTGCTTGTTTATAATGTTGCTTTGTGGCCTCACTGTTGACTTAAAAATGTCCTTTTCACCCCCAATAATTGTTTGCATTATGTTTTCGGGGGACTGCTTGTTACATGTGATCTATGACACCCTGGAGCTGAAGACATCCCTCAAAAGCTCTCAACTCTGCCACAGTGCCTTTTCTCAACAATAACATCATAACTGTGCATCTAGAAGCAACCTACAAAAATACTTATGATGGGATCATCCCTTTCTCCAGCACAAAATACAGCTATAAAGGAAAATAAGGATGAGTGGATTTCATACAATGTTGTTGAAGATCTAGGGACAAAATAAGGAAGAGCAGCCCAAAACTTTGAAAAAGGTTTATCCCAGAGTTGTCATGGATTTCTAATCCATATGGGTCCTTCCTGAATACTGCACATCTACCTGGACACCACAGAAACTCCACCTAGAAGCACCTCCTGCAGCTATAGCATTTGAAGCCTTGACACTCCAAAAGCCAACCACACCACATGAAGTGAGAATAGGCCTAGTCAGTGTGATATTGTCTCCAGTTTCCTTTCCCACCTCTGCCCTCACGCTCCCAACAGAACTTGACCAGAATAGCTATGGGACAGTTGTTCTCCACAAATTGCTGTTAGACATGGAAGTCATCTTATGCCTGAATAATTGAGGCACTCATCCCTACCAACAGCCAGTTGCTTTCTGTAGTCCTCATTAACCTACAGTAGCCTTATTTAAGCTGATCTAATTAGTCCCTTGCAATAAAAGGCATTGGTTTGGGTAAAAGAATTGAAAAAAATGGGAGTTCACAATAGGTTTCAAGTTCTTGATCAGAATTATTCTCATTTTTTTCGACTCAAACCCAATGTTTGACTAATAATGCTTTCTAGGAAGACATGGTTTACCACAAAGGCAAACCAGTTCATCACTAGTTGATTCCATCCTTCTCAGACCCTTTTTCACAGACACCAAGAATCAAGATTTCTGAGCACACACAAACCTAGCATTAAGTTAAATGAAAATTGAAGAACTGACCTGAAAGCAAAGATTACCAACCTTAACTTCCAATTTATCGGAACCTTGCCCTCATTTAACCACAGGCTGTCTGCTGACTCTCAGCCTGGAGCTCTCCATTTCCTTCACTGCTCTAACAAGGCATGCAATAAACTGAGGGTAGAACAGTACCCCCACAAAACACTCTGCACACCTCAGTGCTAACTTTCCTCAGCAGTTAGTTAGCAGTAAGATGCCCTCAGATACAGGTGAGCCCATCAAACATAGCCCAGTGTGAACAACACGGGCTCTTCAGTTCCAAGTGCATGCAGTATAGAGGCAAAACAGACTCATAACAGGAGAAAACAGATATTAAACCCAGTGTGTGGACAGCAGAAGCTCCACATCTCACAGCTGGCTTACATGTAAAGGCAGTCAACACAATGGCTCTGCTGATCATTTCCTTAGGATTTAGAGAAACGAGCGACTTGAGCTTTACAGACATCATGGTTGCTTGATCTCACCACAGTAAACAGCCCCATATTTTTCCTTTTCATGTTTTATCCTGAAGCAACAGAGCATTACATTAATTGACTTGTCTTATTAATTCAATAAGCTGCTTCCAAGATGAAATGCTTAGCTATGCTTGCTTGTTTTTGGCACTTTTTGGTTGTTGGAAGAAAAGCTTTAAGGCTAGAATTGCTCTGATGTTTTCCACAGTTCACTGAATAATTTTATGCACTACTGAAGATTTGCCACATTTGGAATTACTGCAAACTGCTACTTTTTCATCATATTATAATTTAATTCACACTTTTAGTATGATAAGAAAACATTTAACAGTTTGCATATTAGAGAAGTGTATTTGTTCTGCCATAAAGTTGTGGTTAAGAATTCATTATAGGCCATTCCTTTCTAGGGTTGGTAATTTGGACATAAGATGCATTTAGAAGATTAAAGATGACATAGAAGCCACCCCATTCAAATGAATTATATGAAAGAAAACCCAGGGAGAAAAAATTGACCTTGCTGTAAATATAGAGCAAAAATAATTTACTCTGAGCTTGAATAAGATTGAGAATTTTTTTTACTCTATCAGCAATTGGAGGGGAGGTGAACCTATTTTAAAATTTAAGGAACTTGAATCTCAATAAAGATATCCAATACTACTTAAGGGGAAAATACTCATGTAGCTATATGGATTCTTAGATTTCAGCTTCTTTAGGAAACATGACTCTGGGTTTGCTTTTCAACTGCTGAAAAAGCTGATCTTTTATTTTTCTCTGTGAACCAGGTGAAAATGCAATTTCTTTTCCAAGAGAGGTTGTCAGGGGTCTTAACTTTGAAAACTCTTCTTCTACCCACTGTCTGACTCCAGGTTGTGCCCATACAGCCTGCTTTGAAGTAAGGCAGAGCATAGTCATGCCTGCTCAGTGCATGGCACACACCTTGGAGTGAGCCAAGCATCATGGGTCACCCTTCAGCAGCCATCATTGGTGTCCCTCAACCTTCCCATGTCTCTTGCTTGCTATTGCCCTAGAGGTAAAACTCTCCTATCTATTTTATTTCTTGGACTTGAAGTGGAAGCTTATGGTGAAGCCTCTAAGGTGGGCTCTCTGCAGGGTAACTGTTGATATTCTCCCTCTGCCTTCATGCTAAAAGAGGCCATGGGCACCTCCAGTCTCTCTGATGAGGAAAAGGGTTCAGCAAGACCTCATAGGTGATTTCTTCTTAACCTGTAGGTAGTACAACTCCCTAACTCCCTGCTGCACTGCACAGCACTCCCCAGAGCCCCTTGCAGAGCTCCTGGAGTTAGCACTGCATTTAGCTCCTTCAGGGGTGATGCTTATCTGAGCTGAGCTGCTGCAGGGAGCAAGTGTTGGACACAGAGAGAGTGGAAACCAGAATGCTACAAAACCAAGTCAGTCCCTGGACAACCAGGTCAGTTGTTCCTGCTCCTAGGGGTAAAAAGGCATGGTTGCAAATACTCTTTTCAGTCTCTCTCACCTGCAGCAAGCCAAATTGTGTCTTCCATCAGTAAGTCTGGCAGTTCTAAGCTCTGAGGTAATGCTGGTGACTTCCCACCAGCGCTGGTGCAATGGGTGAAAAACCTTCTCACCACAGAGCCAGTTACCATCATTGCTGCAGCAAAATCCATCTGGTAACCCACAAAGCTTTAAGACAAAACAGATTTTGCCTGTGGTGAAGTCCTATTTTTAAATGAAGGTTATTGATCAGGTTTCTGGCCTTAAGAAAAGAAATCAAACCATCATTTATGTTCAGAGTGACCTGTAGGTGTTTGCACAACAATTAATACCCACAGTTATGGTAATGCAGCTGGACACAGTGCAATCAATCTTCTCCTGGAAACATTTTACCCTTACAGCCACTACCTCTAACTCCTCATTATGTGTCCCCATACTCTTTGCATTTCAAAATTATCACACTAAGCAAAGCCCAATGCACTGTTTAAATGAGTAAGGAACATCTGGTAAGCTGAGACTGCTGGGACTCCATGGACAGATAAAGTTGTAGCACTTTTCCTTTGTATATGGAAAAGCATTGTAAATTAAATCTGAAAAGGCACAGGTCACAAAGGAGGTGGGAAAACATCACCAGTTGTGCCAAGGTCAAATTTTGTGTGGCTTACCTTGAAGTCAGTTCATTTTCATGCATTCAGTCACAAAGCACTGTTGTGTTCATTCATTACTTTGTATTTCAATGCTTTTCTAGAAGTGCTTGTGACATCATATTCTGGCCTTCACAAAATATATCCCAACTATACTATAAAACTGACAAATTTGGCAAGTATGAAAAGATTTCTCTCCCACCCCACACCCCTCTTATTTTTTCCCTTTCATTTGCTTTAAAGAAATGTGGGATAACACTGAAATCTCAACCCAGAGCTGCCCAAGATTCAACCCCTGCTTGCTGATCTACCTTAGTTTAAAACAAAACCAAGCCCAAGTTGTAAGGTAGGCCATCTGCTGTGGGACATAAATGTGTTGTAACATCAATGAGCCAAGAGCCATGAACCACTTAGCCTGAGGGAGAAGATGTTTCAGCAGGGTAAACAGGGAGGAAAACCTCAAAGAGACACAGGTGATGCTCCCTTTCAGCTCCAGCAACTGCAGCATTGAAGGCCAGCTCTCCACAACCTGATAGCTTCTGCTGGGTCACCTTCTCATCTTTGCTTTCATGCAGAGAGACCAAACCCTTGGGAAGATAAGAATGACTTCTGTCAGTGTTACTCTGTGGGCAGACTTCCTCCATATCCCCACTGTGCCAGGAGGTGATGTTACTTCCCTGCCAAAGATGATCTGCATCCCTGATGTGCTGGTCTTCCTTTGGCACAGTTTTTCTGATGCAGATAGAGGATTCCTGTGTTGGTAGACCTGAGATCCCTGCAGGAAGCAAGGTGAGGGCACTACAGGCTGGTGGGACTATAATATTTTGCAGACCAGAGCTGAATCATTCTGCAGTGATACCCATCCTGTTGCTGTTATTCCCATGGCAGATGACAGCAGGTGTCTGCAGAACCTTCACACACGTTTTGGCTTTTGTCTTGGCATCATGAAGAGGTAAAAGGCACCTGGGAGAGTGCAGGCTACACCTCTGCAAGTTTTAGCCACCATTTTCTGCTAATCCTCCAAAATACCCTTTGTTCCATGCACATCTGTGTGTCAGGAATTACTCTGGCACACCTTACAACCCCAGTCCAAATGTCAAATGGGATTAATATGAACTGATAGGACATTTCAAACTGTTTCCTCTGGAACAGAGCTAATAACAAAAGACAAGCAGCTTTCAACACAAAGGAGGGTTATCACAGGTCACAAGAGCTAAGCAGTATCATTTGATAACCCCAAAGGGGTTCGTCTTCCAGAAAAATCCCTCTTCTTGTTCCCATCTCTGGAACAAGCAGCAGGAACATGACACCTTTGTCTTGTTGGTGTAATAATGGTACCAAATATCTGGGAAGCTTGAGTGTTAATTGTTTATTGGGTGATCAGTGATATTCCCCAGGTGGACACAAAGGAAGAGGCTGAAAGGGGATAAAGGATCCTTAGGATTTCTCCTTTTAAGGAATCATTTAAACAGAGACATGAATAAAAGGAGTGGCAGAGCTGAATCTGCAGACCGCTCCAGGGCCAGGGAACATTTATCTGAAAGCCAATAAAAATGTGACAGTCTACTGTTTTCCCAGGCCATTTAACTTCATCTGGATGACTGTTCTGAGAGAAGACAATTATCAATGTAGAAGGGCACACCTCCTTTTTAGCACAGCAGTGGGCACCAGGAGAGCAGCATTGCCATTATGGCACAAGTTCTCCAGCAGCTATCTGCCTGGTGCTCCTGCTCCTTTCTCCACCTGCCATGAAGATCCCCCAGGTAATAATAACAACCAGCAGTGTTGCTGCATCATCTATCCAACTGCCCCAGCCTCTTTCCCCCACTGCCCCCATTAGAAAGAGAAGGTCTCCCCTGAGCCTCCTTTTCTCCAGACTGAATCTTTGTTTTAAGCTACAAGCCCAAAACTCCACTAAGCTTTGTGCCTGCAGATTTATCAGCCCCTACCCCACCTCAGGAGACCCTTTACCTTCCTGAAGAATCATAGAACAGTTAGAGTTGGAAGAGACCTTGAAGATCATCAGTGCAACCCTAGCAACCTGCTAAATGATGCTCCCCAATACAACATCTCCCTGTCTCATAAACCCCTCCAGGGATGGGGACTCAAGCACCTCCCTGGGCAGCCTGTGCCAATGGCTCACAACCCTTGCAGCAAAGAAATTCCTCCTAATGTCTAGCCTGAACCTTCCCTGGTGCAATTTTCATCCATTTCCCCTTGTCCTATCACTCTCCACTAGGGAGAACAGACCAGTCCCTGCCTCTCTACAACCTCCCTTCAGGTAGTTAGAGAGAGCCATGAGGTCTCCCCTCAACCTTCTCTTTTCCAGGCTAGAAGATGATGCAGCCCTGGACCTCTTTTTCCATCTACTCAACATGCTGGTCTGTGATATGGCTCAACCAAGTTTCCATCCCTTGGAGCAGGGCTCAACATAACTGAGGAGAAAACAGAGCAAAGATGTTCCATATCTGGCCAAAACACATCTTCTGGTTCAGGAAGGTCTAACATTTATTTTGTACCAGCTGAGGGCTACACAGGATGGTGGAGAAGAACTCTGGCAATTCCCTTATATGAGATTATCTGCCACAGCTGATATAAATCGATGCCCAAGGGCACAGTGACTGATATTAACCTAGCTACCCTCTCAATGACACAAAAAAATAAATTCATCCTTTGTATATTCCTAGGATGAGGAAATAAAGCTGGAAACAAAGTGCTTAAAAACCTGCATTTGTCAGACTGATCCTGTTTAATTAAACAGGAAATTGCAGGGCAACTAAATCAATCTCTACAAAGAAAAGCTGTTTGCCTGTTTACAGAAGAGAAACTTGTGGTGATTTATCTTAAAGAATGTAATTGCCTAATGATTAATAGTGACCAGAGATAGTTAGAGGGAGGAAATAAGGAACAGCAGTGACTTCTTTCTTGGTCTGTGTCTGAAGCAGGGCAGAGCTGTATGCCCCTGCTACTGTAAGTATTAACTAAAATTTCCTGGTTTCTACCAGAATGTTGCTGTTCTTCTACTTTCTCTTGTTAATACAGAAGTTATCACCACTGAAGAAAATCCAGATATGCTGGTAGATCTTTGGAGATTTGGGTCCAGATATACATTTGTTTTTTTTCCTTTCTTCTCATGATAATACAAAGATTTTTCACCTTCACAGTTCTCACCTGGGCCCATTGCCTTTTTAATGTAGGACAGTAACAAAGGAGATGCTACCTACCTGAGCCTGAAACTTAATATGCCTTGCCCAAGTTTGGAGCTGCTGCAACACACAGTGAGTAGATAAGGCTCTCAAAAGCAGAACAGATCTAATGTGCTGGTCTGCAAGCAACCTTTGCTGACAGCAGGCTACCTATGGCTGTCTGTAAGCAACCTACAGCTGTCAACAGGCTATGCATAGCTGCCTATGCTATGCCAGTACACCAGGGACTGGAAGATACATGGGTGTGTATACACACATCTCTGTATAGGCACAATGATGCTGAATAGCCTTAACTCTGGATATATTTCCTTTATCACAGGCACACTGTGAAGAAACCAGAAACAGCTCTTACTCTTCCTAAATACAGATAGGAATTCATACTTGAGGGACACTTGGCCTTCAGATAAATCTATCATCTTGCTTAAAAGGACAGCCTGTGCTTTTCATAACACGATCAGGGTCTTCTTGCAACCATTCATCTCAGGATATCCTTAGAAATATAGATCACTGGTGACAGGATAGACAAATGAGCCTGTCAAGGTTATTTTTTCATTATATTTATTTACTTGTGCACTGAAGTATTCCAGCCTGACAAAAGCAGTGTGAGTAGACAGTAGGATGATTTGATTGTCCAGAGAACTGCTAGTTCATGGATAGTTTCTAATAAAGCTGCTTTATTATACCACTAATACAGCCCAACTTTCCATTTTAGGGATTCTCACTATCTCACAAGGTCTCTTCATAAATTTCCTTTCAGTTCTGTCATTGTCTATCAGGTTTGTGGTTTCTAGGAATGACTGTTTGCTGACTGTTGTCTGCTTCCATTAAAAATAAGGGTTATTTTCATAGGCCAGGTCATAGATTTGGGGTCCTTCCCTCTCTGAGGCATGTCTAGATCATATCAACACAAACCAATGCTCAGTCTGAGTGTACAGTGGCATCACATTTTCCAAAGGTGCTCAAGACTCAGCACATCTCAGGAACACCCTGGTTTGAGGGGAGCTGCTGGCACTTACCTGCCCAGTCTGAGGAACAGAAAATGGACCTGCCTTGTCCTGTAGCTCCAATATGGTTATGTGTCCCCAAAGGCTTTCTTAAGGTACTGTTGTCATCCTCCATCTTCCTGCTACAGCTGAGCCATGATGCAATGAGGAACACAGGAGAGTAAGTGTAACTTCATGGAAGATGCTGGCTCTGTAAGCTGAAATGACTTTATAGGAAGTTGTGAGATTCCCCTGTATATAAATTTCCCAAGAGCTGAGAAAAGAGCTTAGAGGCCCCTTTCTCCCTAGGTTGAAGAATCAGTCTCCATCTTGCCTTTTCTCTTTTCCTGACCCCACTGATTTTCCATCTTAACTCCCCAGTGTCCCAGCAGGTGGTCTCCCAGCCCCTTTACTGCAGCCTGGCACAGACACCAGTGGGGTTTATGGCTATGTAATACCTAAATGAGCAGTGCAGTGTCCTAAACAGTTCTGCAGCCCCATTCTTGGGGCTTGCATGCTGGTTCTGAATCCTGCCCTCCCTGAAGAACACTTGTGATAGAGGCAGACACTAAACTCACAGAATCATTTGGGTTGGAAGGGACCTCTGGAAGTTATCTAGTCCAACCCCTCTGCAGTGGGCAGGGACATCCCCAACTAGAGCAGCTTGCCCAGAGCCCTGTCAATCTCAGATTAACTGCATCTCAGTGCAGGACCTCAACTACTAAAAACTGTTTTCCATTCCAAACCATGTCTGCTCATGGCTTTCCAAGAGATAAATTAGAATTGTTGCTCACTTCTGAAGGCTGGTGGGGCTTAGAAATGTGGATTTCTCACACAATTACAGATACTACGACTGAAAAACAATCCTGGTAGGACAGTAAAACATCCCCCTACCTCCAGGGCTGCTTTCAACCATTTATCAAAGTAATATCCTTGAATTTAAATAGGAAACAGATGTTGCCAGGATCTTCTGCAGAGAAGGCAAAGGAAGGCACTGCTGACTGGAGGAGTAGCACACCCTTGGCTGCTCAGCACGTAGCAGAGCTTGCTGAGCTGCACAGCTCAACTGTATGCACATAATTCACACTAAAACCACACAAACACTCTTTGGTGGTACTGACTTGAGTTTGACAAGTCATGATTCAATCTGAGAGGAGCTGACAAGGTCAGGAGCAGGATCCTCTACAGCCACACACAGAAAGCCCATCCAAGGCAAGCACAGTACTGCCATCCTTGCTACCCCTCTCTCCTCACCAAGTGCCTTAACTATTAGAAACAACTTCTTATTCACTTGGAACTGCAAGAGGTGAGGATAAGACAAAAACCTTTTAATGAGCTATAGTTCTTTGATTGCTTGTGAGGAAATGCAGGCAGAGGTCTCACAAACAACTTAGAAAGCCCTGATTAGTGAAACCTGATGATTTAAGCTAAGGAGAAATATTTATTACTACTCTAAGGTGTCTTGCACAGAGATGAAAGTCTGAAAGACCAGTAATACTTTTGAAAGAGAGGTCTTGAAGCTGGCCAGGGAATGAAAGAACTAATACTACAAGTGTTTGACTATTTTGCTGTTGTAGCTGAGCAGAAGCAACTCATTGCTTATGTGTTCAGCTCAGTCATGTTTCATCAGCACCTGCAGCATGACAGTTCTGATCCTGAGAGTTAATGCTCTTTGCTAGGAAAGTGCTTTGCTAGCATTTCAGTCCCTAACTTTAGAGCACACATTATTCCCTCAGCTACACCTTTTTCCCCCCTATTTCCTTTAAATGACTTAAGGAAAATCTAGTCTCAGTCTGTTACAGAAAGGAATCTGTGTGTTTTATCCCACAACCTTTTTTTTGTGCTTTACTGACCTAAAAGGCTGTTGCCTATAAGGTAGACTCACATTTTAGAGCATCTATGTCCATAATTTAGGGATGGTCATAAAACTTCTTCCAAGCACATCTGCTCTCTTTTCCCATAGATCATTTACTGCATGTATAGTCAGCATCCAAGATATCTGTTTAATAAATGTTTGCATTACTATGCCTCCATATGAAGATACTCAGCTAGACTTATATCCACATATTGTAGTATAAATTCCCTATTAAATCATAACCCTTTTAATTACTCCATCCTAAATACTCTCATTTCTTCCTCTGTAGGTTCCAAAAATATCTAGCACACGAGGATCTCACAGCCACCCTTACTTATCCCCTGCCACCACTTAATTGAATTATAACACCATAAATAATCTGGAGGCTATCTCAGAGGCACCCCATACAATTTTCAGGGATGCTGCCTGGTAGGTGACTTATTTGGAGAGGTGCAGACAGGTTTCTTGGGATTTTCTTCAAGGTGATTATCTCCATATTCCCTGATGGGCCTTTGCTGCAACAGCATTATCTAATGAACCAAATTCCCAAGGTAGAGGAATATTGAGCAGATAAATCTAAACTTCTGGAACTGAAAGTACCAGGTGAAAGGGGGATACATGGTGCTCTGGATACCTGGCTGGCTTTACCCCCTTGGAGTAGTGATATCCCACCCCTGCCTCTGTGCTCTGCATCACTGAATTCCCAATAGCAATGGGGTCAGACATGCCTGTCCTATAAATTTCAAGCAGGTTCCCAATAAAAACCCCAGTCACCTTGTTAAAGAAAGTAAGTAAACACCCTCCACTGAGTGATTGATGCCTTGGAAAGTTACACAGCCTAATGAAGAGCTCTATGAGCTGCTGGCATTATTACATTTGCTGTGACCTTAAAAAGAATAGCTCCAGTTGTCTCCAGAGTGCAGGCTTGTATGTTCTTGGATTTCTAATACTAGCGGGAGCACAAAATCCAGCCCTGATTAAAACCATAGAAGCTTTTGCTTCTACACCCAGGAAAGAGTGAGAATGGATTGTATTACAGGCATTTTGACAGGGAAAATATTTGCTTTCTCAGAGGGTGATATAATGTGTCAGTCATCTAGTCAAACAGCAGACAAGCTGGCTTCCACTCAAACACACTCCCAGTGCTGGCTGGTTTTACTCTCTTACACCTTTCACAGTGCCTGAGCCTGGGCTCTGTGCAAAACACCTGCAAGAACAGAGCCTCCTGTTGCAAGAGGATTTGGTCAGCCAGGGCAGGTTGGGCAGGACAGCAATTCAGAAAGGGGCTCTGGAGGCAAAGGTAGCCCAGGAAGAGCATATCCATGATGAGCAGCTCACAAATGATGCATGAGGCTGTTGTGCCTGTGGAGCTGTGGACCAAGGACTGCAGAGGATGCCCTCCACCTTGATATATCTTCCCACAGGGAAGAAAAGGGATTGAGTAAGAGCCTCCTCTACTACCAGCCCTTCAAGCACCCAGTTCCCTGACACATCTTGTATCATGACTACCAAAAGATCTTGGTTTTGTGACTTGAAGTAGCAGAAAACCTGCCTGCAGCCATGCCTACCTGACTATGGATGACACTTACATCAGGTTACTTCATCTCCCTGGTCTAAGAACATTTAACAACAGGATTGCTGTGAAAACCAAACAGATTCAACAAAACCAGCTTCAGAGGCAGCAGCCAATTTCAACTGCATTTTCATTTCTGCAGGGAGGCTGCTGGTGGGTATTGTGCCATCTAATGTCAGCATTCAACAATACCTCACTAATTATACCAGAAATGAAACAAAAGGCAATATATTTCCAACTTCCTTAGCTTCCAGTTGGGGCTTTATTAAACCAAACTAAAAATGAAAATAAAAATGAGGTCTGTCTGTTTGTGATTGAACTAGAAGATTTAAATGCACGTTTTCAGACTTTATAGCATTCTTTCATATGTGATCTTTCCTTTTCAGGTGTGGTTATAAGCCTTCAAATGATCAGAATGTCTTACTCTTTAAGATACTCATTTATTTTGGAAGGTATATGGGAAGTCTTCAGGAAAGAGAAAGTTGGGTTTCAGCTGCTGTCTCCTAGAGTACATGAATACAATGTTTTAATTAAATGTATTTATAGAACAGCACCTGGCAAAGTATATTTCTCCTGTTGTTGAGAAAACAATGATGGTTTTCTCCCTTTTGTTAGATTACCTAGAAAATGAATTATTTCCCTTACCCGTTGTTTTTAATAAAATGTTTGTGTTTTTATCAATATAAAATGTCAGAATGAACCACATAGCTATTTACTTTGGAGTAATCATAATATTACCCACAGCCCTATTCAAAGCACCAAAAAAGCATAATAGTGTTAACTATAATTAGATTATTTTTTCCAGACAGTTCAGAAGATTCATTGTAGAACAGGGACTTTCACAGGGAAACAGAAAGAGTTACTTTGCTGAAACCTTCAAATATCTCTACACAAAATGATTTTGGAGAATTAACTCCCCTTTGTGCCTAGGCTTTAATTATTGTGTTCTTTTTCCCTGGTAATGCATGGATTCTAATTATCACATTTTAATGGCATAATAGATGACTCAGTAGACAAATGTGGTCTCAGACTATGGCATCAGCTTATCCCACAGCTACACTCAACCTCCTGGGTCCATGGTAGTACAACCACTCTTGAGGACCACCCATTACCTTCTGCACTAGATGCAGGTTCCCTCCAGAGAAACATTTCCATTCCATATCATGCATAACATCCTTCCCAGCACTGTTGAGGGGTCATCATTTCACTCCTACCCTGAAAATGGATGGCACAACACTCCTGGCTCTGTTAGCATGATGCTACAGGGTTAAAAACATTCAATCAGGCATTGCAAGGCTAAGCATCTTTCTGACACAAAACAGGCAGGCCCATCATAAGAAATCACATCACCTGAGCAACCAGGTGATCAAGGCTTAAATTACCCTTACCCCAGAAAGTCTCTTTAACTGTTTGTTGTCTTTTTTCCTGCACCTGAGGTCTGTGTCCTACTGGATGTTCCATGGACGACTCATCTGGCATCTGGAGCAGCCTCTGTTGACCTGTTTGGGAGGAAGTCAGTGCTGATCATCATTGTATCTGACAAGCTTAAAGAAATTCCAGCTAAACAGAAGTTGATCAACTACTTGCTGTTATACATCTGGCACTTCTGGCTTTACAGGAGCTCTTTATTTTCCAGTTTTTTGGAAAATAAAAGAAACTTAGGAAATCTTGACGCGCAAGCAACTTCAACACTAACCTAAAGGACATTACACAGCTCAATGGCCATGTTGCTTATGGGAGCAATACCCTTTTTTTTGTGAATGATATTGATTTCCATCATAAAGACCTTTTCATTTCCAAGGACCCCCTAAAGTATGCTAAGTGCAACCTATGGGAAACTCCATCACTGAGGTTCTGAACAGCTGGTCTGGAAAGCAAGAAACAAACACTGCTGTACTCCATCTCACATCTAGCTGGACATTGTAGCTGAATCAAACCATTCTTCAATATTAGGCTGGGCCACTAAATAAATGTCTTTTCAGTTCTGCTGAGTCTCCATGTGTTTTCATACTCCATGAACACTGAAAAGATCAAGCTCACAAATTAAATGCTTGCAGGAAAGGAATTCTAAGTGAGAAAGGTCTAGCTATTGAGCCACAGAGCTGTGCATCTAGCTGAGTGCCTCCTGAGGATAATTGTAGTTAAAAGAACAGAGAGGAAATCACAAATGCTTTCAGTCAGCTCACAGGATAAAGCTATGTCTAAACCAGGGATTGATTTGAGAAACTCATCACTCATACACTTTTTGGCCTCCAGCACAGGTAAGTATAATCTTGTAAGGTCTCCAGGGAAAATGCTGCATAGCCCCATGGGTTGGTACAACATCCCTACTAGGCTGTGAAGTACTACATCATCAATTACTAAAAGACCTCTCAGTTCTCCTTGTTCAAAGAACTGAGGAAATTGATAACAAATCTGGTTAGCAATGGCCCTTATTTTGGAAAAGTTGTCCAATGGTCTCTACTGACTTGTCTTCATATGTCTTTCTAGAGATGACATCTCTCAAAGCAGCAGAAGCTGCCCTGAGCCATTGGGCCAGTGCTGAGCAGAACAGTGCCACTTTATTCAATTATTATGGTCGATTTTACTCATATCCCAGGCTGTTCTTGGAGGTCTTCCATTCACAATGGACAAGGCCCAAATTAGCTTACCTTGTAAGTCTTCTATCCAAGTGTCTGTGGATGCAGATATGTGAACCTATTTGCTTCAGAGAGAGCTGAGACCAGCAGGAATTGTAATGATGCTACCGCTGGCAGCAAGCTAGATTTTACATATCAGCACTGGGACTTCACAGACAGTAGCACTAGCTGTGGAAATTGGATTAGTAGTTCCAACTAAACAGAGCTTAAGCCATTACAAAGTCAGTGGGAGGTTCTGATTGACCTCTGTGGGCTTTGGATCAAATCCCAGGAAGAATATGACTGAACTAGGAAGTGTTACTGCAATGTGTTGTTCCTAGAAGACTCCTTTGCCCATGACAACAATGTTGTTAGTGAAGAGCTTTCTAAGGGAGAGCCTGTGCTGCTGGAGGGGGTTTGGCTGGCTGGTTTTGAAGGTAGTTTCTTGAGTTGTTGGCTGTTGAAGACGTGCCAGACAGTAAGCAGTCTAGTCCAATCTTTCTTTTGCTGTGATCTGATCAACCCTGGCTGTTACTAACCACATTTGCTCACAATTAATTCCCCCTCTCTTAAAGTGTCTAGGTTGGGGAGAGCTGGAGGGTTTTTCTAAGCACTTCCTAGGCAAGTTCTCCTCTCTGCTCCTTCTGCCCTCCCTGTAAAAGCAGATTGTCATGCCACTTGAGATGCACAAATGGAACCTACCTCCTAAACCTTGAGACAGCTACTCCTTTTTGGAAAAAGGAATAACTAGTGAATACACAAACTTGAACCTTGACTCTCCTTTTCCAAACCTGCTATTAAACTAGGGCGGAAAAACTGTATTGGAGGCACCAGGAACCTTCAGTGCTAGCACTACACAGAAAAAGGAAGGAAGACATGGTCCAAAGGCTGCCATTAACTGTTTCTCATGATTAGTTGTTGTTAAAAGGGAGCTGCAGCTATGCTAATCCAGTGTGCTCACTACAAAAAACCCTGTAATTGGGACAAGGCAGTGGCAAAGCTTCCCGCAGCTGGCAGGAATTGTGACTGTTCTCTTCGGGTTTAATCATGGCTTTTAAAGCAGATCAGTTAACAGCAGCAATTAGCCTTTTAGATTGGTCTCAGAAATTACCATTTTTAAAATACGGTGACTCTGCAGGCACAAGCCCAAAAAGCTGTGAGCTCTGCATAAAATGAGCAGACATACACTCTGACTTGTTTGTCACCACTTTGGTTCCTGCTGAATTGTGGCTCTGAAAAGCAGACAGGGACCTGCATAGATACTGAAAAGGAAATATCCTTAGCCACATCCTTTTCCTCAAGTAACCCATGCTTCCAGACAGCTTCTGCTCTGAAGGATTGTCTGGCACTCCACTTGTGTAAGGAGAAAAAGGAGGCATGATTACATGGTTAAGTAGACTAATACCTGATAAGATTGATGGTTCTTAGTCAGCAGAACCACTTTGAATCTTACCTAGCAGGAAAGGATTGAAGCACAGCCATTTGGAATAGAGACATGAGAGGAAAAAAAGAGGAGAAGGAAAGCAGTGTAGGAATAAGCACAAGCACCTCAAGCAGAGCAGATGATGTTGTGCCACAGGCTGCTGTTGAGAGGGTCACTTAGGTGCATCCCCACAATTAAGGACAAGGTCTCAGCCTGGCTGCCAAGGCTGCCAAGAGCTCACTTTGCTCATTCCTGCCTCTCTTAAGCCACTCAGAAATCCTTGCCTGTGCAAGTGAGGTTACTCAGTGACCCTAAATCTTCTGTGCACCCCCTGTATTATCCACACAAGTCCTGGCACACAAAGCTGAGTATCCCTATATAAAAAAATCCATCCCTACTCTGTATGGCATTACATATGCCTCATTCCTTTCTAGGAGAGTTTGCCAGCACAGCATCACAAAGGAGCCTTTTAAAGTACAGATCTGGCCTTTGTGCCTCAGGGCTTAATTCTCTGATGCTAGGACTTCTTTGTACCACTCTCCAATTACAGAGTCTTTAAAGTGCAAGTGCAAGTGCACTGCCATGTATCTACGTGTCAGGTGGTAGCAGGGTGTTTCTTGCCTACCTCAAAGAGGAACAGAATGGTGTTATCAACCAACACTTCCACCAGGCTTTGATTTCTCTTAAAAAAAAAAAAAGCACTTTAACTCTGACACTCATTGTTCAGTCTGGTTGAAGTCTGCTGCAAACCCCACCATGTGAGCTCCACAGCATTGTGTCCCTGCCAGACTGTTGTGCCAGCTACAGTCCAGCTTCTGTAGTCCCCAAACTGTCTCAAAACTGCACATGCCCCTGGATTTAGAAACAAAAGGTAGCAATGGAATCTCTCTGGCAGACTAGACCATGTATGAAGACATCAGACAGACAAGTTGCCCTGTACCAAGTTTTCCAAACAATACAATTATAAAGTGCCCAGATAATAAAATCTACATATAGACACTGAAATGCTGAAAGACACCACTCCATATCTAGCTGATTTAACTGGAATGGTTGTGACATTTCCCTGCTTTATTTCTGTCACAAAATTGTTGGAAAATTTAGAAAGCCATTTTCAACATCATAATTTGTCTTTCTCTATATGCACTATAGAGCAAGAAAGAAAAGAGTAGAAGGCACAATTACAGGAGTCTTTTGAAGAAGCAAAGGAAAATCAGCTTTATGGAGCAATCCTGCCTGATTAAGAATGTGTGGAGCTTAGTCTGAGCCTTTCATCTCAATGGGCTTCATGTACATGTGGACAGAAGTGCAAAGTACCCATTTTGACTTCAAGCCTGTCATTCACTACGTAGGTTCAATCAAACAGCATTGAAAGGTGGAAGTGCTGCTTTTGTCCATGATGACTGATAATGGGTTTAACACCTCCCTGGGAAAGTGCAATAGGAATTGGCAGGAATATAAACCTTACATTTCCTGTGGTCATATTTTGCTTGTAAAAAGGCATTTTTTTTGCTGCTGTAAATAGGGTGAATGCTGAGCCAGATCCTTCATTAGAGGCTTGCACGTTCCAGTTTTGCATTACTACACTTGCCTATACCAATCTCTGCACATAACAGACACAGCAGAAGTCTGATAAACCAAATGGTTTTTTGCAGTTACTAGTTTAACCCTGGGCTTTCATTTAGTCCTACCTTAGGAAGCTATTCATGGAGGCAATGTGCACTAACAGTAAACCAAAACGTACCTTAGTCAATCAGGACATGGCAAGGAGAAATGCTCTTGTAATAACTATGAATGATTCCTACTCTAACCTCAACTCCATATAGATGAGTAAAGGATAAGGTGTTTATTTCAAATGCCAAAATGAGCAATATTTTCATTCTGTATATGGGCCAGGAAGCATATTCTTTTTTTTTTTAATGTATCTGCAGTAATTGGCACTAGGATGGGGCAGAAATGGAGTGGCTATGTTACCCTTCCAGAGCTGACCTGCTGCCTCCACACTTACCATGTTCCAAATGTCACATCTGAGGCAAACATCCTCCTCATTGCTTAGTCTTTGTCTTTGTCCAGTGGTATTCCCTAGTAACGCAAACACCAGACATTAATGGAAGTATTTTAAGAGCAGATTCAGGAAAACTTGCCTGTAACAAGAGCAGAGCCTTATTCAAAGCTGGAGGAGTCTAATGGATTTGTGGTAAATGTCCTCACAATGGAGCAAGTAGTTGTAATTTTGATTTTTCTCTTTTTATGGCGTTTAATAAAAAACAATTACATTCATTCAGTATTTCTATCCTTGGGAAAATAGCAAGTTTTTTCCCCCTCTTTCCCATAACAAAATGAGGTGGAGGACATCTTGAAAACTTGAATTTTTGATCATAAATTTTCAACCTCTTTTGAGGAACAAAGCCCTGTGTGGTTGGTACACCAGCTGTCCTCACTGCCTCATGGGAAGGGAAAGGTTTGTGTCTCCAGCTAAGAACAGCATGACTAGCCAGCTTACATTTCTCTGTGTGGCACAGAGAACATATGGCTTTCATCACACAGGGAAATGATTTTGGTTTAATTGGGTTCTCTGTCACAACTACATTCTGTTTCCCCCTGACTCACCTAGCAAGTCATCCAGTTTGGAGGCCCAGCTGCTTCACCTGGAATTCTCCATCCCTTCAAGAAGTCATTTGAGTTTGGGTGCAGGTTTTCTCTTTCGAGAAGTGGTTCTCTGGAAAGCAAATGTACCTAAAGATGAAATAGGCATCAAAACATTAAATTAGACATTTAATCAACCCTTTATCTGTCAAGAAAACAAAAATAGAGATAGAAATGTTCTTTACACTCTGTGAAGAGTAAAGAGACATGTCATCTTGTGGATGTCCTTGACATTGCACAGATCTCATAAGCATGTTTTCTTTATCATGTTTCAGGTTTTATATGCAGCTGTTATCTAAACTTTTCAAAGTTATTTTCAAAAAATAAAAACCAAAAAAAAACCCCTTCTTTTCCCCAGAAATAACTGATTAAAAATTGAACATCTTGTGAAAAATGCAAGAAAAACTGTCCCTTGTAATGAAAATGTTAATTGATATCTGCTTGAATATGTTATCAGATTCATTATTGAAGTTCTATTTTTGCTAAGCATTTTTATTAAAAAAATTGCAGGGTTTCATTAAAAGAAATGTGACAGGTCCAAGTGCCATCAGAAGAAAACTGTTCTGTTTAATGACTTGTGTGGCATTCAAGCCAAATTCATTGTCTGCCACCCAATCTAGTAATGCTATGTGATATAGATAGCTACTCACATCTACAGCACTGTAACATTTGACATCACTGCTCTTGCCATCACTATATTAGCAAGTAACTCAACTGAATTTCCCTAAGTCTCAGGAGGAGGATTATGGAGTAGCCCAGGGGAGTAATACAGATTAGAGAATCATTAAGGCCAGGAAAGACCTCTAGCATCATCAAGTCCAACTGTCAACCCAACAGCACCATGCCCAGTAAAAGACATCACAAAGTGAACAGATAATACAAACCCACCAACCAACCTGCCCATGAGTTTAACTTCTTGCAGGGAGCAATACTTGATAATTCTGTCCACTTTGAAGAAAAATCCAGCATTGTTTTCCTAGCCTGAATGCAGAATCTGCTTTATTCATGAAGAGCACTTAACCTGCTGGTTGAATGGAAGGGCTTAGAAAAATAACTTGAAAAGATGACAATTGTCTCTTTCTGCCTAAGATGCTCTGTAACTTCTAGATGGTGTCCTGCTAATTGCAAAAAAAAAACCAAACAACAACAAAAAAACCCACCCATGACTCATTCAAGTCATAAATCAGTATTTCTTGAGGCAGCTAAAATAGCCTTTAAAATTCATGGCAGTAAGACTGCTTTATTACAGTGCTGAAACCACAGTTTCTCAACAGCAGCTTTCCTATTCAATGCAACTACCTCTGCCAAGATTTGGTAAGATAAATAGGGAGGCCAGGGTGGAAAAGAAGGAAATGATGAAAGAAAACTTTGCTGCAAATTAGTTACAAAATGGTTCTAAGCTCTCTCATTTCAAGAGTCTTTTGTGTCCACTGTGTTTTGCAGTAGCTCTTCCAGAAGGGCTGGGTTAGGCTAATGCAGGATCAGCCTTGACTCATTCCTTATTCAGGCAATCTCTGCATCATAGCCTATCCCCAGCAAGAATTGAGGAGGAACCTTTAGGATTTCACACATGCTGCTGGAAACAGCAAGCGGGACCTGACCAGTGAGCAATTTGCAGATGATAGCTTTCTTTCCAAGGATCTATCTTCCTCTCTGCTATGATTTGTCTCATTCTTTCTGTCCTGTCCCAGATTTATGTCCCTTTTCCTTTCCAATCTTAGACAGCCTCTCCCTCCTGCAGATCATCTCCCTGCAATGTCTTCCTAAATGGGAGGAAGAAGTGATTATTCTGTAGCTCTGGCTGATGCTCACACTGACACTCATGCTCCATCACTCCAAGGGTTTTTCAGGAGGATGATTTCCACCCTTAGTGAAACTGAATAAAAATTAACATGTAAAAATCCCAGAATCTGTAGGCTGTTGATCTGACCCCAGGCAAAACAAGGCTCTAGCTGTGGCTGTTTTACATCTCATCACAGCAGAAGAACAGCTTCCAACCACTCTTATTTGTAGGTTTTTTTATCTCACTGTCCAGCTAAGTCAATCAATTGCTACAAACTGTGTTGTGCTGCAGGGTACAGAATAACAGAGAAAGATTCAGCCAAACTGTACAAAAAATTATTCTTACTGCTGGGTGTATATATTGAAACAGCATCCTGGCCACTGCTTGCCAGGTAATGCCACTAGTCTTTGCTAAGACTGTTACAGCTCTTCCACTTTCAGGAAAAATAAAGAGAGAAGTCATTCACCTCAGGAAGTGTCCATGGAATAATTACTCCCTTCAAAACAATTATATCTGCCAAAAGCTTCTTTTCCACAGAGGGAAAACCCTTGTGGAGATTGTTCCCAATTAAGGTTTAATATATGCCTCTATTTCTTCAGGAAAAGAGTTGCTCTAGTTCCCCTTGGAATCACTTGGAAACTTTAATGGTCTTTGAACCAAGCCCGGAGCCGATGCATCTTCATTAGCGACAGGAGTGCTCCCTTGTTTCAGGTTTTGCTGTGCTTTGGATGCTTATCCATCACACTCTGGTATGCTGGGGACAAGAAATTGGACATAAACTCGCACAAAGAACCGAGAATTCCTACTGACTCGGCCACTCCTGGTGCCTGCTTCAAGGGCTGTGTGGACGATGGTATTTTGGGTAACGTTAGCTCTGGTGACACTGCTGGGAGCAGTCCTTGCCTTCAAGGTGCCTTCAGCACAGCTGGGAAATGGGGTTGAGCAGCTCAGCACTGGTGCTGGACATGCTCCAGTGTCCCCACCTGCCAACTGATACCTTCTGGGCCATCAGTGGAGGAGCAGAACGTATTCTCCTGAACCATTGTGCCCCCTCCAGCTCTGCAGTGGTCCTCAATTTGGAGGGCTTGAAGCTGGCAAGGTAGGGGAAGGAAATGGATATTTGTGCAGCTGTCTTTCTGCAAAATAGCTTCAGAGTGACTTCCATTCCAACTGCTCCACAGTGACTACATCTAACATTCTTGGGAGAAGCAGCGATTTTATTTTTATGGAATTATCATTTCATTTCTGTGAGTATTAAGCAAACTGCAGACAACACCTCCAGGAGCTCTCTGCAGGGTCCCTCTCACCAAATGCCTGGGAAAGGAGAAGAAAGATTCCCTCTGACTCTCATGGGCTCTTTCATCAGCTCTTCCATGCTTACATCACCCTCCTCTTGTTTTCCTGTATATCATTATTAACAGGAATTACTTTTCTCAACAACCTAGGTGCAGTTATTAACACTGATTGCCATTCATTCACACAAACACCCTTCTTTCCCTCCCTCTTCCAGCATAGTCTTCAATCTTTTCTCTTACCCTGTTTAAGATATTGCACATGGCCTTTCTGTGTATTTTCCAACTGCTCTTCAGTAAGTGACTCTTCTTTATCAAATCTGTTTTCCCAAATCTTTGCAGCATGCTGCTTACCTGAAGCTCCCTCTAATTCTTCCAGTGCTGTGTCTTTCAAAGCTTTGCTTTCTTGCTCTGGCTCTCTGCACACCGTTGCATGCTGCTCCCTTACAGGATTTCTTTTCTTAGCTCCTCCAGCACTGTAGGCTTTCCTTCTAAAATATCCATGGTCCCTTCCTGCTATTTAGGTGCCTGCAGCACCTTGCAGTGATGAAGGAAACAAAAGATGCTTGGCAGCTGCAGAGAGGGAGCCAGGACAAGGTGGTTGTGCCAGCCTGTAAATCATCAGAGCATCTAAAGCTTTGTTAAAACAATGGTAAACACTCATCAGCTGCAGTGCTCCAGAAACTGTTGGATTTGAATCAAGTGAGAACAAATACAGTAGGCAATGGCTCCCACTCATCTCACAGCATGTTCATTTTGGGTCCTAATGTTGGTAAACCTGGGATGAATGGGAACCACAGGCACTACTGACAGAGTCAGCTCTTGACTACTGATCATTGTTAGTGAAGCTCAGACTCTAATGCTTTCCTGTCAAGGGTTTTTGAAGGAAAGCCTATGCCATGTTCTGGTGTAGCAGAGGTTTTAACTTCTTAGTATGAATATGTAGAATCAAAGCCCCACTTTCCTCCAATCTTAGAAACTGGTTTGACCCATCCTTCCAATATTCTATAATACATACTTGGTAGGGGAGACACCATGAGCTGTTAGGCCATTTTCCCAAGTCAAGACTCATCCCCTGCTCTCTGGATATGCTGGTTTCATGCTTGGGGCTTTTTTAGAGTTGGGCTAGATGATGGTGGAAGGTCTCTTCCTACTTAACTGCTCCTCTTCTATTCCATTCCATTCCACACTGATAGCTAAAGAGATAAATCCATCTCAACACAAAACATTGCAGCTGACCCCAAACATCCAACCCAGACATATCACACATCTTCAAGGACACTCTTATCTCCAGATTCCCCCTTTACAGATTTTACTCTTAGCAACTTTGAGTCTGCAGCCTGCTCTGAAATACATTTTGGAGGTGGAGGGGTGGTGGAACATTTACAAATTGGGATGCAAGTGAAATAAGCTCCAGAGCTACCTGGTAAAAATAACACTGAGGCTTCTTGGACCATACAGTGGAGAAGCACAAGAGGCTTGGGCTGTGGGGTGAGATCCCACCAAGCTCTACCAGGCTGCAGCCCTGAGACAGACAAGCAAACACAGAAGTGGCTGCAGCCTGAGGAGCTCTTCCCAAAGCCTCCAAGATTCTGTGGACTATAAACCAGCAGGTGGGGTTTAGGATATCAATATTGCTTTATCAAATCTCTGAACTCTGTGAGAAATATGAGAAACACATGTGAGATTTCCTTTTGAATATAAAATAAAATTGTTCCATTCAGGGCAGCTGAACTGCTTATCAAATAACTGAATAAAACACAGTATTCCTTCTTAATGTGGAACTTACATCTTTAATAAACATCAGCTTCTTGTTCTCATGAGAATCTTATTATACAACTTCCTTCACCGATTCATGTATTAATATCATTTTGTATTAAGCTAGTACATAATTGATGATATGGAAGTGTTTTCATCTAACAACTCCTTTGCTGCATAATATAACCCACTTATCATATTTTCAGCTCAGAATCCTGAAAGTTCATGGATGCATTATACACTGGAATGAACAAATTAGCTATATAAAAGTACAGTATATCACTTGCAGTTTGCATCCAAACCAAAGTAAATATAAAGTGCTAAATGCTGACTTTGATATAGGTCAAGTTGAAAGGCATAAATCAGATAATAGAAAAAAAAAAATAAGTTAAGAGCTCAGTAGAATGGAAAAATCCCCTGCAGAAGAGACCTGATTTAGTGATTTGGGTGCAACTTGTAGTCTACACAGCTAGGATCAGCACATACATTAGCCATTAGCCAAGACTCTCCTCCAGAAAAACAATCCTGTCTCACAGCACCACTCACTACAAGCAGAAGCAGCAGGTGAAATCCTTCAAGAGATCTATTTTTCTTTTAGGCTTAGAGGGTTTGTTTTGTTTTGCCTGCAATTGCAGAACAGGATTCAGCAATACTTCAATATCTAACATGGTGAGATTACAAAAAGCTCAGGAGCCTGCTCTGGTTTAAAAAAATCTGGTTAAAACTAAGCTCAGAAAGAGAGACAAGGAAACCTTCCTCCTGCCTAACAGCATTCCAAGGCAAGGATGATGCAGACTCTACTCTGCAGCCCTGTGAGTCTAGTGAGTCCCTGTGTTGACTTACAAGGTTTTCATCCTGTGAAGCTCATTTTACAGATGCTCAGGCAACAACATTAATACAGGAGACTTCTTATGAATATGTTCACTAATGGAGAAAATGATGGTTTGCAAGGGGAACACACATAAGACTTCAGTCTTATGCAAACACAATCTTAGGTGAAATAAGAGCTCATTTCTGCTGGAGCATCAGGTATCTGCCTCAGCCTAGCAATGGGATGGCACTACCTATCATGGACTTGTGCCAACACAAACCTGGCTCCAATTTTCAGATGCAGCCCCTGTTACCTCCACCATGCTGCTACACAGCTAAAGAGCTCTAAACTTTAACTGAACTTGGGGAAAATCAGTGAGGAAATACATGGTTTAAAAGTAGGGATGAGCTGTGGCCATTCCATTCAAACTCCTGCTTTCTGCTTCATCCCACATCAGTGTTCCTTGAATGTCAAAGTGTTGTACCACTCTTATACCACAAAATTAGAGCTATTGATATCACAGATATACACTTTGGTTTTGGCCAGTCAGTCTTTCCCTTCTCTTACCTACTTCAGCTCTGATCCTCAAAGTTATGCCAGTGCTCAACATTAAGTGCTCCAAAGATGTTGTCTGTGAGACTCAGAGACTTTCTTCTTCTCTGGGAAGAGCTTCACTGCTATTCTTACAACCCCTGTCATACAGCCAAGGATTAGCTGCTTCAGAAGGCACTGTACACAATTTAACCTCTCTTCTCCTTCTATTGCACCATCATACAGTTTCCTGCCAACAAACAATGTCCATCCTGGCCTCAGAAAAGTGATTATTAAATATTCCTGTCTCAAGGCCAGACATTTCATCCACAGATCTGCCCATATCTACCATCAAGTGCAGTAGTTCCACTAATCTGCTGTGCTCTTTCTCCCTTGCACAGCATAATTTAGAGCTGACTCAAAACATGAGTTAATGCATCTGTTTTCATTACCTTCTCCCCAGCTTGAAAATATATCATGTATTGCAGCTAGTTTGATGAGGGCCAGATGCATATGGGATGCTTCAGCTTCATAAGCTGCATTTCATTTCAAAGAAGGCACAGCCATAAGGCACAGCTCTTAGGTGTCTTGAATAGGATGTAGCTGCCCCTGCCCAGGGACAACAGTGACAAAAATCACACTGGCCTGAATAATATAAGAGAAGTGCTCTGTTTCTTACTATTCATAAATGTCCCTACACCTATATTCACTGAAAATGGACCTACTGTTCATTTGGCTGTTTCCTTACAGTATTTTAATCTCAGGTATATTAATAACAACAAACTATGTCTATGGGAGATTCTTTTGACATCTGACAGTCAATCACAAAGTTTTCCCAAACAAGAAGAACCTCTATTTCTACTTGTAAGCAGATTACTAACAGAAAACACTTTTTTTTACAGAAGCCATCCTCACCTTTTGCCTAACTAACATTGCACATGTGAATTTACCTGTGGATGCTTCAAAACCTGTGTGTTAGCAGGAAGCAATGCAAATACTTTCCATATGGCAAACCATTAAAAATAGATCACTGCTGAATCTCCTGGCTCTGCCTTCTCCACCATGATACTGACTCATCAATTCCCTGCTCTTAGGAATGGTTCTTAAGACTCCAGGTTACCTCCCAGCTCCCTTGGGCAAGCAACAAGCCACATTATGTGACCTTTTAACTCCCTCTCCTCAAAATGACCTGTGGCTTCCCAACCTCTGGTTCCTCTGGGCAGTAAACAAGTCTTGCTCCAGGAGCAGTGTGATCCATTATTAATCCTGCATCACTATGTCTGGGACTTGCAGTCCAAGACAGAAATAAAAAGACTGCAGCACAGGCAGACTAGGACTGCAATCAGAGCAGGGTTTGTAATTTAATAGAGCTACCTGGAGTAATGCTATAATCTCAAACAGCCTTCCTAAATTGTTCAGACAGAGATTCCCTAAATCCTCAAATCAGCTACAAATACAGAGTTGCATTACTACCATGGATTTAAATGCCTTTGAAGTCAATAGAGAGTTTCTTATGGAATTTTGTTTTTACAGGCTCATGTGTTTCTTATATATATATATATACACACAGAGACACATAAATACATATTTAAATCTCCCTGGGGGTTTAATCTTGTTTGAGAGTCCCTGAACAACTCATAGCTGGGGCCCTAAGGAAAGGCACAGTCTGAAAGCTCTCTGTCTGAAGGACTTTGTTTTTGAACAGAGTTTTTATTCCATTAACCACCATTTTTCTTTTCTTCTATTTGGCAAGTCTCTATACTTTAATGTAGACATCACTGTCTCAGAGCACATTCCCAAGGAAGCCAATTTAAAGGCTGACAGGAAAATCACCCATTCTATTTGGACAGAGAAAATTCTATTTTTCCAATTGGAAAGAAAAAAAGATAAATCCTGCTGTGTACTCCTGATCATGCTTGTTGGACAAATCAAGGAAAGCTTGAGGTTTCACCAACCTGAGGATCACAATTATGGGAGAAGTTTACTGAGCTTTATTTGCTTGTGCCATTGCACTAATCTTCCCCAAACTCTGCAGAAACACACCCTGACCAAGGCCAATTGGATATTTATAGTGACCTGCACAGGTCCACTTGCATCCTCACCATCACCTGTCCCACTGCAGCTGGGCTAGCTCATCCATTTATGTTTCATTCCCATTTTTGTCTTGCNCTGCTGGCCACGCTCCTCTTCATGCATCCTAGGATGCCATTGGCCTCTTGGCCACAAGGGCACATTGCTGCCTCATGGACATCCTCCTAGCCACCAGCACTCCTAGAGCTTTTTCCCCCAGATCTTGCTCCCTTTCTGCAGTCTTCCATTACCATAGTTATCTCCTCTTCTGCCTTATCATTAGGATCATTATGGTCAGAAAAGACCTCTAAGATCATCAAGTCCAACCATCAACCATCATGCTACTAAGTACCACATCTACACATTCTATGATCACCTCCAGAGATGGTGACAAATACCACTGTCCTGGGCAGCCTGTGCCAATCCTTAACAACTTCTGTTGAGCAATATTCCTCCTCCTGCCTTTTCTCAGCTCCTGCTGCAAGGGGCTGAGGGATGATGTCAGGTCAGTGCACCTTCAGCATCATCAATAGCTTTGAATAGGAAGGTACAGAGATAATGACAGCAACAGTCCTGACAGTCAAAATCACCATCAAGCAAGGCTAGATAAGAGACCAAAAGACAGACTTTTCAACCCATTTCTGCTGGAGGGCTCAACAGAGCAGCTCCAAGAAGACAAAGGGAAATGAGGTGAGAGACAGGTTAAAAATAAACACAGGTGTTCTTCAGAGGGAACAGATCAAGAGCCTCTGACATTTTAACTTAACCAATGGCTGTGAAAGCACTTCCAAATGAGACAGTAACTTGCTGCTGTAGGAGGGGAAAGTGCTTTGATGGGGAGAAAATCCATGTTTTTTTTTGGATGCAGGAAAAAGGAAATTAATTTTTTATATTTTTGTCTCATATCAATTTAGGGATGGGGGATACAAAATAAAGAAAAAGCCTGTTTTGTTGCTAAAGGCTGTGACTCACCTCAGTGGGCCTGTCAGTACCTGGAAGTAAACCTTTTCATATGGGTCCAGTATGGGTTAGCACCTGGAATCCTGCTGCTGACCCTCAGCAATGGCCAAATCCTTCCTCCAAAATCCCACAGCATCAGCATGGACTTGGGTTTTCCACCACTGCTCTAAATGAGCTCTGCCTGGGAATCACACAAGGCTGAACACCTAGAACTAGGTGTACCCTGCTCTACAAACATAAAGCTAATACAAAAATTAGCTGAAAACACAAGTGCACTTCTTTGACCAAATAATTTGCAATTTTCCTCTACATTTCTTTGTTTCAAAGCAGGAGGGGGAAAAAACTCCAACAAAACCAGCAAGAATGAAAGGCTGAACTGCATGTACTGGATGAATAAAGCATGGGTAAGGAGTAAGAAGCCTCAAGCTTCTTTAAATGTCTTTCTATTGCTAATTAAATTACAGTGCAGAGTTCCCCATGGGAGGAATCACAGAAATTGAGTCCTGTGGCATGAGCCTGAGAGAGAGAGAGGCAGGACATAACCTCTGAGATGAAATACTCTTCATGCTTCTTTTCACTCTCCTGTCTCACTCCAGTTTCCCACACCTCACCATCCCAGAGCAGAAAACCAAAGCAGCCAAGCAGAGGACTGCCCTCACCCATCTATGGTTCACCAAGCAGGGCTGTAAGCACAGGAAGTCTGTTAATTCAGGATAAAGCCATCTGGGGACTCATGATGGGACAACAGTGGCTGATTGACTCCTCTCCATGGTAAATTTTCCTTGGATGTACCAAGGCTAATTGTAGCCCACAATTAGGGGCCTGCCAGTGGCCACAAGGCAATTTGTCCCAGGGGTATAACATCTACTTGGTTTCTGCAGCTCAGGTCTGGAGCAGAGGAACCTTTGCAACTCACTCTCTGTCCCCAAAATCCTAACCCAGAGCAGAGTCCTCCTGCCACAGCTCCTCTCCCAGCCTGCCTCCATCCACAGCCCTGCTGCAATGTGAAAATTCAACCTCCACACTCCCTGGAATAATCTTGTGTCATGTTCACAGAGATCAGACAGGATTTATTTCTAGATGAAACTCGGCTGATAATATAAAGCAAGTTATTAATCCCCTCAGGCTGGCCATCTAACACCCAAAGCCTGTTACTCTTGCTGGCTGGAAGGAGGTATTTGATTGAATCAAGAGGGATTTGTTTAGCTCTATCTTCTTGCTTAAGTTAGAAGCTGCTTAAAATTTGTAGCTGGGGTTTGTGCCCCTGCATCTACCTCCTGACTGCTGGCTCTTCATTCCTGGGGACTGAACCTGTGAACTGAGACTTTGCAGTAAAAATAGGAACAAAAGTCAGGCTTCATGTTCTCTCTGCTGCGCTTTCCTTTAGATGCTAGGACTAGAAATAAGACTAATTCTGATTATCCATGGGTTTTTATGTCTTGAATATTCATTAATTATCTCTTCCCTTCAGGCTATGAAGCCAGCTTCCCTGTCCCTCCTCTGGTTATGGCTCACCAGCTCTCAAGTCTTCCCTGCCCCATTCTAAGACTCAAGCTGATACCTCAGTACCTCTCTCAGGTGCCTCATCTTTCAGCCTGCCCCCACCAGAGAGCCCTTCCCACCCATGACATTCCCCCTCCATGGCCCCCAGAAGAGCCCCAAGCCCAGGGCACTGCTCCCCAGCACCCTACCATGGGCTGGCCAAAATGCCAGGCAACCCCCTTTGGCTTTTACCATCCTTCCTGGTCATGAAAGAGCTGCACATTGGAAAATTCAGGGTGCACAGGATGCTTTGAAGATCAGGGGAGTTTTGAGCACTTGTGTTTATCTACCTCTGGTGCTGAAAAACTCTGATTTCTCCATAGCAGTGGTTTGGATCTGTCAAAATTCTGTGTTTAGCTGCTGTTTTAACCAGCAGGGACTGGATTTTCTCTCTTTCTCTGTCAGAGGGTTTGATGAGAGAACTGGTATCAAGAGGATCAGCCAGAGAGTGATGATAATGCTTTTAGCATCTGAGCCAAAGCCCCACTGCCTTTACTGAAAGCCTTTCCATTGACTTCTGTGGGGTTTGATCAGCCTTATGCATTGCCACAGGACAGGGCAGGCTTTGCTTTGAACACATTTGTAGACTTAGACACCAAAGTTTCCAAAGGCTACTGTCAGCTCCAGCCACAGAAATCTGCAAACAGGCAGAGGGACAAAGAAGAAGGGAGGAAGAAAAAAAGAAAGGTTTCCCCCCCCTTCCCCTACTTCTACTCTTTCAAACCCTCTTCTCACTGTCCCTCCCCTTATATATCTTCTTTCAAGTATTCCTTCCCTAACATCTCCTAAAGGATCTGAAAAGAAAAATGTATTGACTCATTTTTAATGGAGAGAGGTAAAACCAAAAGATCTTGTGCAAATAAATAAAAACAAGGAAAGTGAACACAAAAAGATGATTGAGTGTTTTGAGAAGTCGACAGAAAGGCATTAGCCTAACTTCAGACAGCCTGAAATCAGCTAAAGGTAAGGAACAGAGTTCTCCCTGTCTCTATTTATTGCATTATGCATAAACTCTGCCATCCAGGGAGATGAGCAGATCTTGACATGCTGTGACAAGCTGCCAGAGTTTCCTGCAAACAGGAGGTTCCTGAGCAGCCACAATAAATGAGGACAGCCCACACGTGCTCCTAATGAAGCTCCTGCAATCTGCCTGCCCTGTCACCCACGCCAGGCACTCCAGGAATAAACCAACAAGCAGCAGAAATGCCTGAGCAGCACTCAGGCTCCTGCAGCAGCAACCAAGGAGAACTTGTCTGTCTCCTCACAGCCATTGTTGCTGCTTTACATCAGAAATTAAATGAGGAGTCCCACACTGAGCCTGTGACCATCCAAGGGTTTGAACAAACATACTGGTTAAGATGCTCTTCGACACCATGGGTTGGGTTTTTTGGGGGGAAGGCTTGGTGAGACCATAGTCTCTCATTTCCTCCTTAGGCTTTCTGCCTCATTACATACTAAAAGCTGGAAGTTAATTAGCTGCTTGCACAAAATGGAGGAGGGATGAGGAAAGGTGTGACAGAGCCAGGAGGCTCTCCCAGAGGAACATCTCCTCATGTAAATGTTGGTATCCATTCACAGGCTCCAGAAAACCTCTTCCCCAAGAGAAATATATAGCTGATACAAAGCATGTGACACCTGTCCTGCTCCTCTGCAGCAGCTTCTCCTTTGCAGCTCCTGGTTAATTATAACTTTGAGGAATTGCAGCCTGTAATCATGTGTATGGAAACTCATTTCTCTTTAAATGAAACCCAGCTAGCAGTTGCTTTTTTACTGGAACAATTTTCAAATAAACAAGCTCTGAAATTTAAAAGGAATCTTAAACTCCATTAAATAATACAGTTCCTTCACAGGAATTTCTCCTGGGAAGGGATGTCTTCTATTCAAGTGCCATGTTATGACAAGCATGACAGACTTGATAGTGATCTGTTCCAACTCATGACATTGCTTAAATTAGGTTAGATAGAATCTGTACAGGCTTTCTAAGGAAAGCTCCTCTGGGCAAAAGCACTATTATTTTTGTTAATGGCTGTGAATTGTGATTTTCTCCTCCTAGGAGTCATAAACTATGTTGCTACACAGTAGTACATCATGTAATGTATGTAATACATGATTCCTTAGTAGGGGAGGAAACTGTTACATTTGCATACATTAGAGCCAGAGTTGTAATCAGAATGTGTTTTCCCACTTCCTTCATTGAATATTTATGGTTCCTTTCCTACTTTCCCTTCTGCTGCACATGTCTCCTGCTTGACCTGGAGTCTTGCTCTATCTTATTCAAACTCTGGGAGGGTATATGTTTATGGCATGTTCCTGTTGCTTTGCAAACACCAAGTGACTGACTTGCTTTCGGATTGCTTTCTAAGCCTCAGACACACTCCCATGCATATCAGCTGTAGCCTCAGCCATGTGAAAAGACAGAAGGAGGCAGAAGGCAACTGAACTCTATTGCTATGGGCTCATGAGCACATCAGGGCACAGACAGCAGCTGATGGCACCAAGGACACTTTTGCAGGTAAACAACAGGTTGTAGAAACACCTGAGCAAGCTTGAAAATGCCACAGCCAGCAAGTAACTCTTTATACCTTCAAGGATTGCCAGAGCAGAGCTATGAGAAAGGAAAAACCAGCCCATTCTTCTGTTCCAGTCCTCTCATAGCGTTACATCCCAGCACCGCAGTTAGCAGCAGGGTAGAAGATGTTTCTGTGGATTCAGATCTTCAAAAGTGCTCTTGGGCTTCTAAGTCCCTAAGGTTTGATAGAGAAATTCTACTCAGCAGTCTGCCAAACAAACTCACGCTATTCTTCCACACCTCTGATCATTCATGTCTTGAATTTAATAAAAGACACTCAAGTACAAACCTATTTCCCCATCAATAAAAAGTGAGCTGAGAGAGGACTGACATGCATTTGGAATTTGCAAAGATGGGCTGGAGGCCATCTGAACAACTTGGACAGAGAGAAGCAGCAAGTGCACTGGATTTGATGCCACATGTGAGTACACAAACAAAGCAGCAAAGCTGGAAGACTCATGGAAGGATCATAAGGCAACATACCATCAGGACAAAAGAACACTCAGGGCTTTGGAAGGAATTCCTTTTGAATGCTATAAAGCAACAAAAACTACATAAAGCTCCAAAAGAAGCTTTTGGATCTCAAGGACTTGGCCCATTTTGCTAATTACAGCATCTGCAACCTGTATAAGAGCACGTCTCCTGTTTACCTTTCAGATAACATTTGCACAAGTGTCTGAGGTTAGAGACAAAACAAGAGGTCAAGTGAGACATCCCCCAGCAGTTCCTGAAGCCTTGCTGAAGCACTCACCAACAACAGCCACCGATTATGGATATGCTCCCAAGCACACTGTTGCTGATCAATACAGAGCAGACCTTCTCCATGTCCATCACGCTGGCAAAGGCTCAGCCAGGTTAAGAGGAGGTTTCACATCCATGTGTCAAAGGCTTACAGTAATAACAGGCTGCACATTCAGAAATGAGTGATTGTTAGTGCAGTGAGGTTAGAGAGAAACCAAGAGCATTTCTTACTGACTCAACCCAATTTAAACTCAGGTTTCCAGAGTGACATGTTGTTATTTGTTAGCTGAGAGATCATTCAAGGCAAACTCCAGCCTTGCAGGCAGCCTGTGGGCAGCACAGCAGGCAGCAAGGGGCAGGGGCTGGTGCATGCAGCCAGCAGGAGCTGAGAGCACTGCACAGTTGTAGACAGCTGCCACTGAAGAGACACAGAGAGATCTCTGTTTTGCCAGATAAAAATATTCTCTTTTATCAAGGTTTAGGGCTGGGCTGACCACTAATTCAGTGGCAGACACTCTCTATTTACCCCCTTTCCCCCCACTCCAGGAATAAAAAAGGTAATAACAGAGCAAGAGACTTGTGGATTAGAACTGAAAACTTAGCCTATTTTAATGGAAATAATAACAACAAAAAGAAATATAGATAAATATATACAAAACCAATACCACACCCAAACACCCCTTGATAGCAACTACGTCACCATCACCACTGATGCTGGGGCAGAAGGACTCAGCAGCAGACAGGAATCAGACTCAGGATCCTAGAACTGGATTCAGGAACTCTTGGATTGAGATTAGAAGCAGGACAGGGTCCTGCAACAGCAGAGCTGGGCTTCTGATCCTCACAAGGAGAGTCAGCAATCCACCACCCCAGATAGCTCAACCTTCAGGAACGTTGACAGCCTAAGCCTCTCCTTTTATGTATTGGCTGCTAATTAGGTGCTAAATAGTTTAGTCATGCACCTGCCTTGCTTGAGTCTTAAACCTTATGTAAGAGACCCCAAAAGCCAAGCTTGGTGTGAAAGTTTCAGGGACTAGCCTTCAGTTTTATACTGAATATGATGTGTACAGCATGGAATACCTTGTTCTAACTCCAACTAGGACAATCTCAGAGCAGATTTCTTGCTGGGCTGCTAGGGAAGAGCTGACTTTGCTCCTTTTCATTAGCGAGAGGTTGGTTACATTACAATTACAACATGTGGGAAAGTTTGTGATTGTTTCGTATTGTATCATGATTTTTTGCAGCTGATAAACAGCAGACTTCAGCCTACAGTGCTGTTAATCTAGCATCTTTATGAAAAACAACATTTATTTCAAAAAAGACTTGGATATTTATGGCTGATAAGTGTTATTTGATCATTTTCACAAAATTAAATTTAAGTTTGCACTGCATGCTCTCCAAACTACTCTATAAAATTACACTTAAAGCAAAAATGATATCAATCATAGACAAACTGATATAGTCCTCATTCCTTAAAAGTACTGCATGGGTATTATTTCACCATGATGTATGCAAATCAAATGCAAATTAAATAGAAGTGGGTGTGGTGTACATGCAAATTCCAAACCCTCCCCAGTCCCAATTTCCCCTCTGTGAACTGCCTACAGCTATAACTCAGAATTTATGAGATGCTCAGCTTCTAATACAATCTTTGTGGTTGCAATGAGGCAAGAAGAATAGAAAATGATACAAAGTCCACCTTCAGCCTTAGTGCCCATTATTCTTCAGGGGTTTGGCCAGCCAAAGAAGTGCTATCTTGAAGATGGAGAGGTAAGGCATAGGTGTGGGTACTTGTGGAAAACCCTAGAGGCAGTGGGCAGCTGAAGCTGTCTTTGTTATCCAGCAGAGAGTTGAGATGCTGAGGACTGGGATTCATACATGGAAGATAACAGGAACAGCTGTCTCACTGCTCCTTCTGGCAGTTCTTTGGGACAACTAATCAAGAGAAAAACCCTGCAACTGCTGTACAGCTCATACCCACTGCTCCAATCAACATCTCCCTTATTTCCATCAGATGTAGCCCACTTCTCTGCAGCAAAAATCACTTTCATCAGCATCTCCCCACGGTTTCAATGCAATCTCTCTCTTTGTTTTCCGTCAATAATGTGAAATGACAAATTCCATGAAGAACTGTATCACACTTCTATCTAGAGAGAATTAGGTTTTGTGCTGCTAAGACCTAAATGCCTAGATTTAATTTTTATAAAAGTAGATCCCACTTTTTTTGGACAGAAAATGTTTCCTATTTCAAACCAAGTTAACAGTTTTGGAAGTCTTCACACCTAAGGTATTAAAAGCAGTGGATTAGAGAATTACAGGTTTGAAGAAGTTACCCAGCCTGTTCACCAATCCCAACAGAGGATCATATCTACTTAAACAGTTCATGAAAGATCTTGTTGAAGCTATTCTGTTAATTTCTAGGAGTGATTTCTGCTGCACTTGTATTTAGACCTGGGTTGGTTTTAATATTTGCATGGTTTAGTCCTTGCACAGCTTTTTATATCAATTCTAGCTCCATGGCATGAATCAAATTAAAGATCATTATTATGAGATGAAGTGTTGGGGGGGGGTGTTTTTCATTAAGCCAGTGTATAAAATACACAAGACACTGTCAGAACAAACTGGGAGAGTCTTTTTCTGCACTTTCCAGTCTGTAAAGTTTCCAAACTCCACAATGCAAAACACACACAAAGTTGGAAGTATCCTGCAGGGAGAAATAATGAATAAAAAAATTCGATGCCTTTCCAATTTGACAAAACAAAGAAACATTCTGGGGTGCAGTTCTTGGGGATAAAAATCATTCAGCTTTTCATTATATGTGTTAATTTATGCTTTACATCCTCTAAAACCCAGGAAATTTGTAACTTGAAAACCTGCTATTCCATTTCAGGATGAGTGTGACTTGTGCAATACAGAGAGAAGCACTGGTAGAGCTAAGTACCAAGGATGATGCATTTGCTGTTACTACCAACACTTGCTAGTTTAGCATGGGATGATGCTTCACTAAATAATTTCTTTTTCCTAACCACTGACAGCCATTTCATTCCCAACCCTACCTCTAACCTTGATGACATCAGTGGGGAAAAAAGGTCTTAGGGCATTGGGCTCTGTCACCTTCCAAGAACATCCAACCTTTTGAAGTATACTTCATTAAAGCAGCTGCACCCAGCTAAGGAACAAATGCAAATCTCCTTATACAGAGTCCAGAAGAGCAGAGACAGACAACTACTCCAGGGCTTAGGAACTAGAAACCATCAGAATAAAGTTTCTGGAATATCATTGCCTTCTATATCCACAGAAAATATTTGTTCCAAGTGTGCCATATGTTCAATCAGTTCTGAAGCCAGTTGCTCATTCTGCAACACCACTGAGCAAAAGAGAAGGGGGTGGGGGGGGAAGAAAAGCCTAATGCTTTAGCAGATGATTGCAACATCAGATGCCAACAAAACCAGTCAAAATAAAACTTGAATCCTAGGCAGGATTTCATTTTGGTTGTGATTGCATTGTTGAGACATGATTCAATGATGCTTTTGACTCTTGAAAAGATAGCTCTTTCATCTTTGTTCCTTCTCATCAGAAAGTCTTAATTCACACTCCAGGATGTATTTTAGTCAGACAAACAAAGAGGAGAGGTTAGCTGATTTTCAGTTTCTGATGCAGAAAGTGTTCTTGAGTTGCATGAACAGAATTAAAACTATAAATACATTTAAAAAACAGACAAGCTTGAAAATAAGATGATCAACAGCATGTTCTCCTCCAAATAGAAAGCCTTCTGACACTCTCAAAGGAATTTCAGCTCAACTGCCTACCACCATGTGGAAACTTCATATAGAGACATTCAGCTGTAGAAAAATGCATAAACTCATTCCTATTCTGAAAACCATTCCTGTTCTGAAAACCATCATCTGGATTTTCTTATGGGGTACACATATTTTGCATCATATTTTCAACACAAAAATCAGAAACCTTGTATTCTGGAAGCATTACAAGTGGTAGCACACTGTTGGAATAATTACCAACTGGTGCCAACAGAGATCAGAGGTTAAACTATACACCAGCACAGCTGAGAACAACTGAAAATGGTTTGCCTTGCAAAGAAGTCTCAACTTGTCCTAGGCAAGCAAACCAGCCACAGAGAAATTCATTACATATTATCTGCTGCTGCTTAGCTAGCCTCACCCCATCTATTCCCTTTCTACCTGCAAAGAAGGTCACTTTATGAATCTGTAAGCCAGCAAAACAAAAACTTGTGGAGAAGAGTTAGCTTATTAATCATGTGCATATGGCTCTTTCTGGAAAAGCAACTTTCACCTACAAGCAAGCTGATGTTTCTGTTTCTCTGCTCCAGCTAAGTTCAGCCCATCACATATGCCAGATCATTACAAGTTCTGGAAATAAAGAACAAAATAAAAATTAGAGTCATTATATAGGAAAGAGATTGATGACTTTCCTGCCTGATAAAATTCAGTGAAGAATAACAATGTTCTACTATAAACAGAAATAAACAGGACCTTTTTTTTTAAATAAAAAAGCCAAAATTCAACATAAATATTCAAAAAAACCCAAGACTTCCAAGTTCTTCTTTCAACAATAAGTAGTTTATTAGAGCTTTTCAAAAGCAAATCTTTGACCTTGAAGATTCTTACACGTTCTTCCTTTACCATCTCCGCACTGCCTACCAACAGCATCATTTTGGCCAACATCCTGTAAATCACACAAAGGTATATAGACCATGAAACAACAGACAGCTCTGCTGACACCCAAAGATGTTCTTGTGGTCCCCACCACCCTTATCCTCCTGAATCAGTCTGCAGCCTTTGGAACAAAGACTGAAGAAACTATTAATAGCAGTATGTACCAGAACGAAACAGTTCATCCTCAACATAGTTGCTATCACTTTTGTCCAGCAAACCTAAAAGTGGAGACAGATTCTGTTCTCCTTCCTGGAACAGCCCATAGGCATCTGCATAATCCTTCCTCTTCTCTATTAATTATGTAAGATGATTGAGAAAAATGGAGAGGTGCTGCAGGCTTGGTTACCAACAGTCTGTAGATGACAGTCAGCATCTTCATTCTCCACGGATGCAACCATTGACACCAAGAGCACACCAAAACACCTCCAGGAAAACAGCTCTTGGAGAGGAGCAGATGGCTTGAACTCAATCCAAGCAAGGCTGAAGTGAATGAATCTCAGCACAGCCAAAAAGCAGAATGAGAAGGAGGATTTCTTTTAGCAGCTCATGGAAACATCCTCCACTCCTCTGGGGAACAGCAGGCTGCCCACGTTTGTCAAAGCTGTGCCTTGGGTCTGATGCCTCACAAAGTCTAGCTGGCTAGGTCACATCAGTAATCCATGAATTTGTCACCTCTGGGTGGGATTATAACAACTCAACATCTTTTGAAGCTCAGTGTGGGAACTACACACGAGCTTCAGCTGGTTGGAAATGGGAAACAACTGCCTTTCCTACTGCTTGTGTTGCCAAGAGCATATCTGGTTTGTGCTCAAGTCTTTCCCATGGCTTCCAGTAAACATCTGATGCCAGTTCAAGACCCTGGTCCTATTTTTCAAAGCAATTAGTGTTTTAAGACCCAAACACATCAAAGTCTGAATTTTCATCTAGAAACCCCCATGGCAACTGTGCTCCTTTGAGAGATCTTAAAGCTCAGAACAAAGCATCTAGGAGAGCTGTGAAGAAAACAGGCCCTTTTTATCAAGAGCTATGGAATATTTTTCTAGTAGAGAAGAGACTAATACAGATTCTGGTACACTTCAGGCATTCTTTCTTTAAGATGGATTTATTTCTTAACTTGAATTTACAACTCAGATAACAGTTTCATTCCAAAATTCTCCCCAATTTCCTCATCATATCAACTGTCATGAGTTTCTCCTCCCTTTGTGAAGAACTGGAAGAGGTTCTACAAAGTCACTTAACACTGCCACTGAACTTGCCCACACTGTAGAGATGCTCTAGAAGTTTGATACTCTTAGAGAAAGTACAGAAAACACGAGCAGAAAGAACTTGCTAAACATAATTTAGTCTGTGCTTCAATCCACCCTTGACAATTGTTTTTTGGTGACACATCATGTCAAGAGAGGAAGTCAAAAAGGATTTTCACTTGGTATACACTTACCTTCTCACATCTGGAGGTTTTGCAGCTCCCTCATGTGAATTCTTCTGCTCTTTCCTCTTGCCATTCCCACCACCATCCATGGCACCAGTGGTTGAAAACTCCCTGAGTGGCACAAGCAACCCTTCAAATCCATCATCTCCTGCCTTTATGCAGACAAGATTAAAGACCTTCTAGTAATTAAAGATGGAAGGATGTCACTGGAAGGCAGAGGGTAGCTGGGGAAGGTGAGTTATCCAAGTGACACCTCTCTTGTCTCTCCTGACCCCTTGTTCTGAAGGCTACTGTTTGTAAATCAAGATTAATGAGAAGAACAGCACTTAAGTGCACCTGATCATAAATCTGGGAGAGTTAGTACACTCTCTGACAAGATTAATATATTTTCTATCTGACACTGCCTGTGTAATGCTGTGTTCAATTTATTACCACCTCAGACCTGAAAGTGGAGCATGAGTTTACTTGCAGTGCAACTTTCCATTTTTTGCAGAGCATTTAATTTACAACTCTATATCTATTTTTATCCCTCTTGAGGTTATTTTCATTAGGAAAAACAACTTTTTTTAAGCATAATTCCATTATAATTCTATGTAAAACAACATATTGGCAAAAAGCCACTGAAAAGTGCTGTTAGTTAGACCATGAGGACAACAGGCTGGGAAATTTGTGAGGAAACATATCAGCAAATGCCATTTCACCTAAATCAAAATATTTTGTAGTTAAAGGATGATGCAGAAATTTATTACTTAGGGGAAAAAATTCTCAGCTAAACTACTTTTGTAATATACTTTTTTACTTGAAACAGACCGTGTTTCATACAGAACCACTTTCTTCCTTTGAAGTTTATAATGAACAGCAAATACTTCTTTTAAATTCAAATTTTGGAAAAGCTTTTTAACTGAACCAGTTCCCTCTTCTGAAATCTCCCCAGCTGATGAATGAAAATTGTGGAGACTTTGGTTTTCTGCCTTAATATATTTTTCAAATCTTGAATTTCTCATGGATTAGGAAAACAATCCTTACTGAGCTGTAACAGACACACAAACCCTCCCAGAAACCTTGAACAACTTGGAACAATTCCTTTAGCAGATCTTCAGGCACCCAGAAGTTCTTGCCCATGGCCAGGGAATGTGCTAATAAACAGATCCCCAGGTTGTCTCCTTGGGGATCTAAACACACCTGGGAACAGCATCAGACACTGCAGAGAAAATTCTTCTCTGCAAAGGCTGCACCATTGCCAAGGACAATTTGGTGTAACTAACTAACAAAGGTAATACAATCCAACAGGTCCCAGGTAGCTAAAGCAGCATGGAGCAAGGAGAAATGGGATTCAGTCCTGTTGAAAGAACTCCTTAATCAATTTTTTTTTTCCTCTCTTTTTACTCCTGGAGCCAGTCCTGTCTCAGTCCTACAGCCCTAGTGAGCCACCTCAGTTATGAGGGCTGGTGGCACAATTCCTTCTGTGGCCTGTCCCTCCTTCCAGGGCTGTACTTTCACAATCATGTGTGCTAGTCAAACAGCTCCTGTCCCTTCCTGAAACACAAGCAGAGCTAGAGAATAATCAGCAGAGGCCCCCAGTTTTAGTCCTCTGGAAAGCCACACATGGGCATAGATCACCCATCTTTCCATCTGCTCCTCTAATTCATGTCATAACTCCAGTGGCTCTCAGGCTAATGTATGCCATGAGAAGCATGATTTGACCACCCAAATTTCTCCCCCAAGACTCACCATTGCTTACATGCTTTGATAATCCTTTGCACCCTCAGCCCTTCTCTCTGCCACAGCATTTCCTCAGCTCAGCACCCTACCAAAAGTTTGCTCCTCATTATATTTCTTGCTCTTCAGTGCCACTGTCACCTCCTCCCACCACACCATATGTTCCTCATCTCTTCCCTGCTGAGCAGTCTCTGATCTCTGAAATGTGACAGCTGAAATGACCTCCCCTTCCTTGGCCCCTCTCCTGTCTCAGCACAAGTCAGTGACTGCAGTTGGTGTTCTGCTCTCCTCAGGAACCAGACCTGTGAACTAGGGTAAAAACATGTCCTCAGTCCCAGGCTTGATCTCTTCCACCTCCTGATGCTGTGGTCTTTTTGGGACACAAAGGTATCCTGTTGTTTGGCTACAGAGCACTTGAGCAGTGCCTCTCATCTGATTGAGGTCACTGGGTGCTCTAATAACACAGGCAGCTGAACCTGCTCCCCACATTACCATTGACCAGCCATTTCTAAAGCCTTTTTGCCACCAAAAACTTCTAACATAGCAAGAAGTCTCAAAGAGACTCTCAAGACACAAGGTCAGAATCTTGCCTGTAAACAAACTGCTTACTCTGTTTGTGCTCTAGCTCTGCAGCCAGGACTAATACAAAGCAAAGTCAAGTTTTCTAATCTTCTGTGGTATAAAACATCCAGCAATCAGAGGCTTATTAGCAGCTAATGATTTACTTTCTACCCACCAGCTATTTGCAAAGATCATCCACTCTCCCTGTCTGAAGTACCATCAGGGTTTCTCCATAAGTCTACTCCATTTATCATTAGGGGGATATACACTGTAAACAGGACAGCTGCAGCACCAAGTCTAATTATACCCTGAGAAGACAAAGCACCGTGTGCCTACACATTACTCTGGAATTAGAAGTCCAGGTAGAAGAGAAGAGAGGCTTTTAATTAAACAATGTCAGTTACCTTTCACAGAAAGCCTACAATTTAATTTAAGCACATACACAGGAAGAACAGGAGGTCAAGCACCTTCCCCATCTCATGAACTTCAGGCTTAGAGATTGCCAAACACCACATAATCATTTCTGCCAACCTGCCTCACATTTCCTGTTTGGAAGTACTTCATTCTCTTTTTTGGGTTTTTTTTTTTGGCTTTCTATCCTTTAATTAGGAGTAAGGAAAAGGTTGTAGTGACTTCTTGCATGTCAGATTTTATCTGCATATAAGACCCCACGACATGTTGGGGAAGGGGTGGCAGGAATTTTTAATAAAGGCTTACAGAATGCACCTGCTGTGGCTGAATTATTGTGAGCTTTTTTCTGAGCTCTGGGAGGCCTGTGCTAGGCCTGGTTTGACTTGAACATTTATTACTTCTCAACCTTTGGCATTGGGATGGAGTCTGAAGCACAGAGATGATGCCAGCTGATTTACATTGCCAAAAAGTGATCAGGTTGTTTGCACACAACTAGGTAGGTGTTTGCCTTAATGGTTGTTTCAAAGATAGACATAATTCCTTTGTCCCAAACAACATAATTTGTTTTTGGTTCCCAAATGTCATCAGATAATGACTTTTATGCCAACAAGTTAATTGCAAAAGCAAAGCAATGCAAACAAATACTGAACTACAGTCGCATATTTTCTGCAATGGCTTTAAATTTAATGTAATGAGCAGAGTGTTTTGTGAAGGAAGATTGCAGATACCATGGAAAATAAATGTTGTTTCTGAGTGCAACCATCACCTAAGCCAAATGATTGGCTAATTCTCCCCTTTGTAGTGCTCACTGCTTACATCTTTCACAGGCTGTGGGACACAGGGCTCAATTGCTTTCTCCCTATGAAGGATTTCAACTCAAAGCTCAGCAACACACAGCATTGACAGTTGGTGTAGGCATGGGGTGGACACCCTCACTCCAGCCAGCTGAAGCACCACTCCACATTGCATGATGGGCAGATGGAGACAGCACCTGCACACTCTCTCCTGCAGGTTTGAGAAGATCCCTGCTCACACTTTTGTTCCATTTTTCTGGGTTTGAGGTCAGTTTAACTAAGAAAAGCTCCCTGTGGACCATTACTGGCAAGGGCAGCTACACATAGCCTGGTTCAGCAGCTCTTCTCTTGCAAAGACCAAGCAGCAGCCAGCAGAAGAGCAGTTAAACAGAGAGCTTCACCTGAGTGTTCTCAGCAGCAGGGCTGGAGAGCTGGACCTTGCACCAGTCCCTCTAGGTCTAGGAAACAACTGCCTTTGGAGGGCTGGATGTCTCCTCTTGAATAAATCACTTGTCAGTTCATTGCTCACAGCTGCCAGTGTGTACCAGACTATTTACTGCAGCCAAGCCATTTCCATTCTAATGGTACACAATAGAAGAGAAAGACATTCTGAAAATACACAGAGCAGTGACAAGTGTTAATGGGGCTGCTCTCCTGCCTTAAAGCAAGGCTATTAACACATTATACTGCAGCTGAGGGTAATTATTTCCAAGGGAAATGGCTTTGGCGACCATGACCCATGGTAGGCTCTCATAATGGTGATTAAATTCACAAGTGACTAATATACAGAAGACATTAACTGAAGTTGGAGGATTTATTAAGATTTGGAGAGACATCTGCAGGGCTAAGAAGACAATCTCCTTGAGCTGCAGACACCAAAAACTAAGTAAGCAAAGTTCATACCAGCCTAGAAAGCTGAAGAAATGCATTTCAGGCTTCTTAAAAGTAACACTTCTGCAAATCTAATATTTTGTTTGGTAAGGAAATGAACATAGAAGGGTTGATGTTCGTAATATTTAATGAAATACTACATTTTGCCTTCAGTTAACCCAACTTCAGTCTATCATTGAATATCAAGCTTACAAACATAGGGGAGGGAGATAAAAGAAATAAGGAGCACTTAGATTCACTGCCTCTCATTTATCATTGTCTCTTTCTTACTACAACCTGAGGGCAGCAAAACATTGTACATTCAGTACTTCCCTGCCATGCAAATAAACAAAGTACTGGTAAGTAAGGGATACTCCTGGTTTCTTTGCACCATCCAAATGGCTAAACCAGTGCTGGAGAGTGATTAAAACCAGTGACTGATCACTCTGCCATTGGAAAATCTCCACCTTGGTCTCTCTCCTGACCCTGGGCTCACCGTTATGTGCCAGTCTGCCTCCCTTCAGCATGGATTTACCACTGACCCCAATCAGTCCCAAGAGGGACTGCAAACAGCAGATGTGGTAATGCAAGTGATGCTGTGCCATGCACACTGCAGGGTTAGAAGGTAAAAGCCTCTCCAGCTTCATAAAAGGAAATTCTTCTATGGATTTCCACAGTGACTTTCTGTGATCTTTACAGTCACTGATAGAGCAGAGCAGCATCAGTGAGCTAACAGCTTCCCACAGGCTCTCAGGATGGGTCTGTTGTGTTCTGGCATCTGGTTGCAGCTGTGGAGCAGTTGGCAAAGCTCATCCTTTATGGGAAACCATGCTGCAGCACCTGTCTGGAGGAACCAAATGCTGTACTGAAGAGCTTCCCCAAGTGCACAATACTGAAAATGTTCCTGAAGACCAAAATATGCTGCTTTGAAAGGAAAGATGGCTCTCATTTAATTCTGCCCATGCAATAGCAGTGCAGGCATCTTTAATGAATATCTCTCCATTGCCTTCTGAATGTGTTTCTACACAGTTTGAATATAAGAAAGTGAAGGGAAAGGGGAAGAGAAGTGAGAGGAATTTGGTTCTGCATCATGGGCTGAATGAGTATAGATGTAGCTTTTACCACTCAGCCAAGTTTTCCACTGCATATCCTGTAATGCCTCATGGTGGCTGCACACAGTCAATATTTGATAGACAAGTTGCCAAAGCTGCTTACCTCTTCCATTACCTCCTTACTACACAGCAGAATGGGAGTTGTAGGCAGGCTCCAGGAATCCACACTAGCTAAATACTATGGTCTGGCTTCTCTCTTGGACCTGTGCCTCAGGACCAGGATGGGAACAGCTTCAGTTGCTTAGCTCTTGCTGTCATAAGCAATAGAACAGAGAGGGAGGCAATTGCTTTCAGACATGGATTGAAAACTTTTGGGCTCCATCATTCATGCAGAATTTCTGTTGATAAGCATACACACGAGAATATTCACTGCCTTTAGGAGACTAGCTGATTTTATTCAACCATCTTGTCATTCCTTGTTTGGAACAGCCTGCAAGTGTCTCAAATACAGCCTCCAATGCAGGACTCTGATCTCCAGCAGAACCAAATCCAGCATCTCTCTCAAGCAGGTGACTCTCTCTCTCCTGCTCGGCCACTGCCTGAAATCAACTGAGAGCTGATCCTCATGAAGCAGATCAGGAGATGTATGGACTTGACAGAGAAAAAAGTATAAAGAATTGACCATGTTATTCATCAAATATTGATCTTTTCCTAGATATGAGAATACAATGAATCATACCCCAGAAAGTATTGTGGTGGTAGAAAACACTAAGGGAGGAAAGAATGTAGTTTATGAGGTACTTCTAGAGCAGCAAGAGCACCTTTGGCAGGCTCAATAATATCATTCCTTCATTAAAAAAGCCTCTGGAATCTCCAAAACAATCCTTGAATTGAGACTCTGCTAAAGTAAAAAAATAATTATATATATATATGTACTATTGGAGAGTAGAGAAAACATTCCCGCTTTTTTTTTCAGAGTTTATCTGACAGAATGTAATTCTCCATACCTATGGATCATCAGATCAATGACCCAGGAACATAACTGTGTTGAAATATTCTTGACATGGTGCACATTAATGGTTTGGAATAGGCCTATAGGGTCTAACCCATCAATACCCATGCAGCAATTCAGCAGGCTGTAGCACCTCTAAAATTGTCATCAGTCCATTAAACCATAGGTCTACAAATGTACAGCTCTCTAAAGGAGGAGCAAGGTCCCATTTGATTTGACAGGCTGAAAGAGCCTCTTCAGAACTATTAAGTAAAGTATCTTCAAAGGTGCTTAGGGAGGCTTTAGATTGTGTTGAAAACCCCACTCCTTTTACCTGTCATGGCTACAGAACTCCAATGAGATACTTGAATGGATATATCAAGATTTCTTTCATGAAATCCTGTCAATACAACCCAGCACAACCTCCCTACACAGCCCAGCCAGCCTTCCCAATTGGTGACCATCAGGGCCTTTTCCCAAATTGAGGAGGTCCAAAAGAGACTAAACTTGGCACACCACTGCTCAATGCCAAAGTATTGCTTTGCTGTGATGGACAGCGGGTTTTGAGGTGGCCAAGACTCTTTCCTGAGCCAGGAGGAAAGATCAAGATCCTGAAAGGAGTGGAGCATGTGCCCTAGGAGGACAGGCTGAGAGAGCTGGGTCTCTTCAGCCTGGACAAGAGGAGATTGAGAGGAGACCTCAG